>JAILXH010162367.1:6677-26197 GCA_023558415.1 Piaractus mesopotamicus
ATATCTTGGAGAAGAAAAAAAAAAAGACCTTCAGTCACCACATCAACACATCGATAGAGGATCCTCTGCTCTTGGTTACTAAAAGAATAGAAAGTCTGGTATTCTTCCAAGCCAGAATGGTGCTCCGTTTAAGACTAATGTTATTCCATGTTGAGATGAAAGTCAGCCATGAGAGCATTCTTGGGATCCACTCAGAGATCCTGAGCTTGGTTCTGGGCTTGGGCTGAGGGTGGCCTCTCAGGACCTGGACTGATTGCTTCACACCACTGGAGAGTTTATCCAGGGTCTGGCCAAGTTCCAGCTTTCTCTCATACGGCTCCAAAGCCAAGAAACGCCACCAAGCACTTAGGCATTTCCTCCTTCCTCATATTATTTTCATGCTTGCCATGTTGAGCTTAATTAAAGCCAGTCATTTTGCAATGTTCTAAACATTCCATAGCAGCATATCATGTTTTACAGGAGCACTAACCATTTACTTTCATGCTTAGATCGCACAAACGCTTTTATTCTTGATCATAAGTCTTAAAAACCTTTATACAGCCAAACTGCTATGGGTCCACACTGTAAGACAAATGTGTCTGAAATGTCCAGACATGCGAGGCATCATTTCCAGTGGCTAATCCAAGCGGCTTGCTGAACACAGTTAAAGTGTCTTCTGCTCTGTGTCTGGAGTCTCCTATCTGAGCCCTATCTGTTTATCAGGTTTTGGATGAGTAAACACAACTGTTCACAGAGCCACCAGTCAGTCTTCTTTCGTGAGAGCGTGCTCCATATGCCCCTCCTTCTGTTCCCAGATCTGTCACTACCCTGAAATTAGGAAATAACAAAATCGTCCCGATGCCCAGGGCACTTAATCACTGGGCGGCCCCCAATAACTGCATTTTCAAGGCCTGTTTGACTTTGAGTAAACACAGCCAGGAAATGTATTCAATGGCTCTAAACATGTATGCAGAGGGACGCGTGCCTCAAACAGTTTAATGGCCAGAGAATCATTCAAGAAGGTGCTTTGAAAGCAGTTGGGTAAACCTTTGATAACAGACAATGACAAAGGATGACACAGAACAAGGCCTTTTAGTTTTGTGGTTTCTGAACTGGAACATCCTGAGGTCAGTGCTTATGTCTTCTATGAGAACTAGAATGCAGTATGAATTGGTGAGTTTATATTTCCTCAAAAGGCATATGTCTTAAAGTCCTGCTGAACCTAAATCTGTGTTTTTTTTGCAAAGCAGGTTAATACTTGCACTTGTGGGCACACCATGTTCATGTACGTCATGCATAAGCAGTCCCCTCACCAGTACAAGGCTGATGTGGGTTGTCCCAGTCACGCAGCTTTAACAAAACCGTGCTCTCCCACAGCCTCTTTGTGTTTGAGTCAGAGAAACAAGCTAACAACCAAGCAAAATCTAACCCAATGGGCATGACTGACTTAGAGAAACAAACTAACAACCAAGCAAAAGCTAACCTAATAGGCATGACTGAGCTAGCAGGCTAGCTCAACTGTCTGCCTGTCGTCTGTCCGTTCTTTCAAACGACCACATCCAGCAGTAAAGTGAATAAGAACCTTACCTTTTTAGGTTGGGGTTAGTTGGGGTTAGTCTACAACATGACCCGCATATGTAGTACCTGCTCATTTCTCACTCTTTTCCCACAACTTGTGCTTTCGTATGTAGTTCTCCTTCAGTGAGATAGCAGGCTGGGAGGGTTAGATTGAGAGCTGACATTCACTCATGCTCATCAAAATATTAGGACCACTCCTGAGACCGTTCTCAGATTGGTCTAATAAGCAGACATTGAGCCATGTCTGATTCTATACTGCTCTCTTGTTTTTTGTCATTCAGAATTTGCTGAATGTTTAACATAACACTCAGTTTCGGAAAGTTGGTATTTTAGTCTTAGAACAGAATTTTTGGTTTGAGAGGTGTCAAACAGGGAAAGCAGTATGCGAAATACAGGAACAGCAAACAAAAGCCCGGACAAAGCCCTGCCCTGACCTTTTGAACTCGGGAATCAGCTCTACTCGTACAGATTCTGCTTATACGCTAAAAAGAGTTTTCTTTACAAAACAGACTTTACACTTTGTCCAGGATAGTGTTAGCAGTGTGTGAAGAGTGAATGACATCTTCACTGCTATCTAAAATCTATGGGATATTTCAAGAGATATTTTAGAACAACTGTTACGGATTAGCCTATTTATTACTCCCCAATGATATTAATATTTTCAGGATTAATTTAACAAACGCTGTTAGTGTTTTAATACTTTTTCATTTAAGAGGGCTCTGAAGGATCAGGTAAAGATGTAGGGTGTACCGTGTTATGTCGATAATGATAGTTAGCGTTGAACATTTAATGGAATTGAAAAAATATCTACACAACTCTTCGATACAATAAATGTTAAAATTTTTGAGCTGTGGCGCATGTGGTCCACTTCTAGGAGCGTTCTACATCAAAAACGTTCGATGACTTGCAACAGCAGTTCTGTATAGAAATGGTTCAGTAAAAAATTATACACACACTGTAGCTCACTTGTGAAGCAATCTGGTCAAAACACTTCTTATAACTTCAGCGTGAATGGGTGGAGTTAATCAGCTGTAGGCTCAGCTGTATGAAATGTGTTAGATTTTGCGATATCACAAAAACAGTGAATTCAAAACAGGTTATTTTTTCAGCTCAGATTCCATATATGGACTGCAGGGACTGGGACATAACAGTATGTTTCGAAACTTTAAGAATGAAAATTAAAGTAAGTTGTTGGTATGTCATGATATGGGTAGTGGTCTACCCATACTGGCACAATGATGTGTTAAATCTCAAATCTCTGTCTCACACCGCTGTGATGTGCCTTGTCTGTAGTGTACGAGCCCACTTCCACTCAGGGGGCTTGTTAATAAGCTAACTAATTAGATCAGGTGTGACAGAGCAGGGAAAACTACTATAAACTAAGATGTTAAGTGCTCCAGGGCCAGCACTGTAAACCAGCGGTGAGTGTATTGAAACTCACGGCGATCCTGGTGCTGGCTTTGCTCTCCGCCTCTCCTGCGCTTTGCCCCTTGTGCTCGTTATTGCCCCTGCTCTGGTCCAGCGCCCGGCCGCTCTTGCCCCTCCTGGCCGTGCCGCCCTGCTGCACGAGGCTCAGCAGCTGCAGGGTGCTCTCCCGCTCGCGCTCCGAGCTCTCCGCGCGTCCCCGCTCGTAGCGCCGCTCGCACGTGGAGTGATGGCGCCGGCACAGCTCGATGCGCGCGCGCAGCCGTTCCACTATGGCGCTGTGCAGCGGGGGAACCGCCGCCGCCGCCGCAGTCCTGCTCGAAGCTCCGGGCGGCCCGGGGCCCACCATGCCGGCGCCCAGCAGTGGGAAAGCAGCGGGCCTGGCGGCGGCGTGACCCGGAGCCGCCTCACCCATCTTTAACAACAGCGCTCTAAACTCTGCACACCATTAAACTGCATCAAAACATCTCCAACCAGCAACCACCACGAAGGATGATCAATCCAAAAAACTGACTTTCAAAGTCAAACGCTCGCACTTTTGCTGCTGCAGCAGCGGTTAAGAGTTTAACGCGACCAAAAACAGCCACAAGTTTAAAGACTACAGCAGCGGGCGGCTGTTCAGCTCTACGTCCCACCAGAAAAGTGCCATGGTAGCGTGCACCACTGATGTTATTCTGATTCTGCTGTTTGGTGCCCCCCGCCCCCGTCACTACTGCCAACTACTGCAGCTACCAGCTACCGAGCGTCTTCACAGCCCAGTTATAATCCATTCCGATCCAGAACGCGCTCCGCATCCCCAAAACTCCCGGCGCCTCCTCTCCTCTCCTCTCTCTTTCACGCGCGCGCTGTTGTGCGTCTTCTAATGGTCACTCAGAAAAGGGACAAAACCTGATGTGGACAAACGCTCGAGCGTGAGAACGCACGCTCTCCGTCCGCTCTGCGCGCGCGCTGCTGGCGGGACTCCCTCACACTCTCTCGGAGGCTGCTTGTTCCATCCGGGCTCGACAGCTGGAGCGAGGGCGCGAGCGCGTCAGATTCCTCGCTCTTCGGCGTCAGCTGTCGCGTTGCGCCCTCTAGCGGTGCTGAAGCGGTAGCGCAGGCACAGTTTCTTGGTCACTTGGCCCCCAAGACCACATTAGTTTTGGAAAAAGTATAAATTCTAAGGTAAATGATTGTAAAACAACGTGTCCACTTTATTACACTTCTACATTGTATCTACGCTCTTTGCCCATTTTGTTCACCTACTGTACAGGTGCATTTTCTACTGCTACAATTACAGATTGCAGTCCATCTGTTTCTCTGCATAATTTGCAGTCACCCTCATCCATGGTTCAGGGGCTCATCGCAGCAAATTTTACATTATGTACAAAAATGAAAAATGACAATACGGTTTTGTTGTGACAGAAAATATGTATGTACATGTAGAGCACATATATTTTAGGGACCGAACTTGTATCTGCACTCACTGTTTATTTTATCAAGTCCACTTACGAGATTATACTCCATCCGTTTCTCTGCATCATTTTTTAGGGGGCCTTTTTTCCCATCCATTAATGGTCAAGACCACCACAAGACCACCAGTGAGAAGGTATGCTACATGTCTCGCATTACCAGCATGTTTGGTGATTTCCTGCTCTAATGTTCTGACTAAACCTGGCAGTTAACTGTCGGGTTAATTCAGATGTGTCTGAGGAGGAAAATCACCAAATTGTGCAGGAATCTAATCCAGCCCTCCAGGACCAGAGCTGGTTTTAGTTCACAGGACCAACCTAAATTTTGTTTATAGCCTCTCAGAAAACCAAGTCAGAGAAGTTAGAGAAGTTAACACCTAAAAGTCACGTTTTCAGTTTAATTTAATGTAGACGGAGATGCACGAGATTTGATATGAGCAGGAGTGTTCGTATAAATGTTCCTTCGGTAAAGACTTCTTTATTCTGAGTTCAGAAACAAGTTGTGAAATGCCATTTTGTCGAAGACTTTAGGAGTGGAAATGCCTTACTTCAGGTTCAGCTTCCAAACTGACGGCATACACTTTTACCTTCCTGTACAAGTGCTGTGACTGACCGACATGAAGAGCCAGTACAGCACTCCAGCGCCACCTGCTGATACCAAATGGCAGCAAAAACGATGATAAATAACAATACAGGTCTAGTTCGAGGCCTGCTTAACTCATTTGAAGTCTACTGTTTTCTTTCTTTCCTATTTAGTCGAATGTGTTACAACCAGAGTTGGTCAAAATACTTTTAAAAAAAGCAAGTCATGACAGAATACACTGTGCTAAATGTATTACTAAGGTATTACAATGCACAAAAAGTAACATACTCAGAATACATATAGAATACATTTAGAATACATATTAACTGTATGTATTCAGTTAATGATGGGTATGTAACTTTTCACAGAACGCCTGCACAAGTCCAGTACAATGGCATGTACTGACTTTCCCTGTTTTGCCTTTTAGATGGAGTGGTTGTCTACTATTTTGCTTTTTAATAATTTTAATTATTACTTTTACTAATTACTATTACTTTCAATTACCTTTTTAAATCTTCTTTCTCTGTTATTTTTACTGTAAGGCACATGAGATACATTTTAATGTATGAAAGGTGTTGTATAAACAAAGACTGTTATTATTAGTATCACCCAGGAATATGTCCACTACTAACTTCAGTCCTCCCTCGAAAGAGTTTACTAACGCTCAGATTAATAACCGGCTCTTCACAGTGATTTATCAGTCTGCTCAGGCTTTAGAAGGAACGTCAGTGTTTGTAAAGAAGCCATTTTTTGAGTTCCTCTTTAGAGTAAGTCATTACATGTGGGGGCAGTCATGGGTGGTTAGGGAACCGGCCTTGTGACCGGAAGGTTGCCGGTTCGATTCCCTTGGCTGACAGTACGTGACTGAAGTGGCCTTGAGCAAGGCACCTAACCCCCAAATGGGTGCCGTGGATAGGGCTGCCCACCGCTCCGGGCAAGTGTGCTCACTGCCTCCTAGTGTGTGTGTTCACTAGCGTGCATGTATGTGGGTGTTTCACTGCACGTATGGGTTAAATGCGGAGGTCTAATTCCGATGTGTGCAAAACACAGTTAGCTAATGGTTCTGAATTTCAATTTCAATTTCAATTACATGCTGTGTGCTGATATTAAAATAGTTACTTATCAAGCAGTGATTGTGTTTCTTTGAAAGATGATTTTTTGTTTTAAATTTAGTGGTTGTGTTATAAAAGTTTTCTCCTAAAAATGTAAAAAGTAACTGTATTCTCAGTACTGCCTTAACAAAATGTAACTTGGACTGAATACAGATACATAATTTCTGCATTCTGAATACATATTTCGTTACATCCCAACCCTGGTCACATCCATCCACCTCTTTGTAGCATTACTCCAACAAAGACAAGACTCAAAATGGCCTATCAGTTTTCTGGATTATTAGTTAAATGGGTGATTTTTTTTTTCATCATGTGCTTCTGCAGTATTTACTCTACATCTGCCAGAATGTGAATGTTTACTATTTTCTTTTGCTGTCTGTAGACCAAATATATTCCACTGATGTGAGTTCTGTTAGTCATACAGTCATTGTTTTTGAAATCAATAGTTAATTGATCTGTATGTCTGAAACACGGTCAGATTGCTTGACCACTTTCTAAGGCTGCGGCTTTGTATAAATATCAGCTGAGCATATCCATAACAGAGTAACAGCTTCGTCAGCACTGACTGGCGAAAGAGAACAAAAGCATATTCTAGTGAAAACATGTTGACATGATGAAGTCCTGAGTCAGAGAACAGGGAGATGTTTTGTAGGACAGACTGAGTCATGGCCACGGCTGCCAGAAGAGGTCAGTGGGGTGCCAGTGATCTTGCTCAGACAGGGAGTGGCCCCCTGCTATCAGCACCATCGTGGAGAAGGAATGTGCATTTACACCAGATTCTACATCCAAAGTGTTACCAGATTTGAAACAAACAAATCTTTCAGTTCTATTGTTTTTATAGTAATCATTCACACATTTCAATTAATAAGTGCATGAATATTAAACATGATCTTAAAAGAAAGATCTTAAATGGGATCTTAAAATTCAAGGTTACCTTTGTTGCCATTTTAAATGCCTCATCTTACTTTACAACACAATATTAGCAAATGCAACAAGTTAGAACAAAATCATTAAAGGGGAATTCCACAGATTTTCATAAAAAATTGCATATTTTTAACTTTAAGATGACTCATTGATAACCGTGGCGGTGATAAGAACCAGACATCTGAGGAAAACTTAACATGGAGGGCAGGTTTCCCAGACTCAGATTAAGCCTATAACAAAAAGAATTTCCAATGGAATTTTCAAGATTAGACTTAACACAGGTCTGGAAAACCAGCATTAAATGCCTATGAATATGTTGCATGAAGATGCTCAAAATGTGTTTTTTGAAAGTCCATAGTACATACTGGGCATTGTAAGGCAAAATAGTACCAGCAGAAAACTCCCCCCCCCCTGTTTTTATCTCTATTTTACCATTATCAACATCTAAAAACTCAGAAGACACATAGGTTCACTGGACATTTCAGATCGTAAATAAAATGGCTATATTTGCGCAGTTACCATTGTGACATTCCTATCACCACCACGGTAAAGACATCTGAACCAGTAAGCCTCTCCACAATGCACCATTTCACATCAAACCGTTCTAAACAAATATGTTTACAACTCAATGACTAAATTATGCACAAAATGTGAAAAAATGTCTGGAATTCCTCTTTAAATTCAAATTAATGTGCAATTGACAATGTACAATTAAACTTCATTCTGATTAAGTGTGAAGATGGCATCAACATCAGTTAAAGCAGACCTAATGAAGTATATAATATTTTTTCCCCATCACAAGATAATCTCTGAAAGCTTGTGTTTGCACTGCAGTTTATTTTTGTCAACATTTTGAGTATATAATATCACGGAATAACAAAATGTATTTGTGTATCCCAAAAGTACCACATTTGACCATTTTACTGGCTTTACTTGGCATATTGCTTCACAAAATTGAGACACGTAGCATAAATTAATGTTAGTAGCCACAAATTGTCATTCTTACAGGTTTCCTTCCTGTGAACACATAATAAATTAATAAATTAATTCACAAGCAGTCGGATAGAAATGCTTTACAGTAGTAGTAGAAATAAGACAAAATGTACATTACTCAAAAGTGAACTCAGTAAATGAAAACTTGAACTTTTTTTTTTCTATCATTTTCAGACAACAGATCTCTCAACAAACTACAGCATACACTCTACCACAACACAGATATTCAGTTCACTTACGAGTACTCTCCTAGGACAGCACATTACATTTCATATTCATCATAGACAAAGGCATGGAAACAACCAATTTCAGTCATTTAGCCATTCAGCAGAATCACAGTTCAATGAGGGAAATGCCAGTGCAACGTTACCACAGAAATTCATCCCCAGAAGTTTAAAACGTAAGTGTTATAAAAACAAAAAAGGCAGTCCCATAATCCACATTGACAACTGGTTCTGATCCATATACAAGCTAAGGGAGGACCTGGACCACAGAGTGACTGTAGATCAGCCCCCTCTTCCTCCTTCACATGAAGTGTTCAATAATCAAAAGATAGAAAACAATAAATAGAAAATGACTATGAATAGTATGAACATGTCATGGCATTTTTCAAAAGGCATAAATAATGTCTCAAGACATTAAAGGTTCTTAAAACGTAATACAAATGTATATTTTGGAGGTCCCAGCCTACCATTAAAAATTAAACCTGACTGAAATGACAGTATTTTTTCTTTTCTGATTGAAAAGCTGGAATTCACTCTTTATCATTTGTCATATGTGATTGTAGCTGTCCATACAAGCTCAAGGCATTTTATGACAGCAGTTTTAAAACAGGAACTACATGTAGCATTTCTGGCCAGAATGTCAATACAAATGCATCGCTAATACAGGAATTGGCATATAATTGGCACTGCTCTCTGTATCCTAAGAATTGTAGCACAGAAGTCCTGACAAGTGACCCAGACTTTAACTTTGCTGTAAATATGCAGATTTTAACTGTAATTTAACAGATTTTCAACACGGAACAACCTGAAGTATCGTGCCTAGTTCTTAAAGACTTTCATAATTACGCTTGTTAGTTTGGATATTTGAACAGTAGTGAGCTACCGGTACTTGAAGTCTTGACCACCTACTAATCTGGTTAGACATAAAGCATTAGCTGTTCGAGTTTACATGGAGCTGCACCAAAAGTGATTGATTGGAATGACAAGTAGGTCAGTATGGCTTTACTTTCGGTCCAATACAGTTACCATGCAGGAGGAACAAGTAGACTGGAAGATGAAAATACCACAAATGCATTTGTAACTTGTAACATCCACATTAAATATCTTACTGAAAGAATTCTGTAAATAAACCATGTGTACTCACAGTCACAAAAAGAACCTAGGAACACCTGTAAATGTAATTAATGACAAATTAATACACGTTTTCCATACAGTCCTTATTTGACCTTTCCTTACACAATGGCATGTGATTACCAGTATAGCCTAGAATCCAGTTTAGCAAATGGCCCATTTAGGTGCGAGAAAATATGCATATCTGGGCACCACGTCCTCAAGAACCACTTCAATATTAACTGTCTCTTCTGTATTGTATTCTGTTTTATACAGAGACAAAGATCATTTTGTCCATAAGCACACCTTTTGGCAAGGACAAGAACATTCCAATTTATTGCTGAATCAGTAAAGCGGGAATGTTTCAGCTTTAATCTCTTCATAGTCTTCCCTACCAAACATGCACACCTAAGCTAAAACCGGGCATCTGCATGGATGAAGCCCCCTCGATGCCCAGCTCAGCTAAAATGCTCGGCTGTAGTTTAATGAATGGAAAAGCTTGTTCTTTACCCTAAACACAAATGGGTTTTAACATTTGCGCTGAGTCTCATGTTTGGTGAACCAGTGATAACCTTATTCAGCTTTCTTCCTCCTCCCAATCAATACAAGTCAGACTGCAAGTCAGTGTGACTGGCAAGTTGTCATTGTAAACTCACTCAACTCTGAAAAGAACACAGTTCTTTAAATTTGCTGCGACGCCCATTTGTCAATAGTAATGACACTACGCCAAAGACGACCTTCCATGAATCGATGATCTTTGTGATCCATATTGCACTCTAAAATAAAAATATTCTCATGCAACTGCACTAATTAGGATTCATCTTTGTTGAGGCAATCAGCACAGACAGCGTTTTCTTTTTTTTTTCATCTTGCACAAATGAAATCACATATCACATAATGCAGAGATGCCAGTTTTCAGGCAAGGCAAGTCTTTGATGATTAATGGCTGTTTTTTTCCTCATAAGACTAAGTGTTTGTTATGGCTTTGGGTTCCATCTTGTAAGGTCGTTCCATGTGAAACATTCTGCTGTTTCTTCTGTCTGCTTTGACTCAGTCTGTCTCTAATATCATGGCACACCAGTCTATTGGGAAAGGAGGTGATGAGGCCCACGTGCATTGTGTGTGTCGCCTTGCTGCCAGCTTTAGCACATTAGCATGTTATGATTCTGTCAGGACTTGATGCCTTTGGTCGGCTCACCGGACTGCCGTACGTCCGTCCACTCCTGCATGGTGTTCTGAAGGGCCTGGGTCTTCTCCTTGTCCACTTGGACGTAGTCCACTTTCTCATCTGACGTCGCTGAAGAGGTGGAGGGCTGCAGGAATATTGAGAAGAGATTAAAGATGAAGTAAGTGACAACAGTAGAAGAACAGAAGCTTTTGACTGACAGACTTGACTGTATCAAAACAACAAACCGATAAAACCTCAGCAGCACCACTGTGCAAGTGCATACTGACCACAATAAATAGAAAATTAAATTTGCCATAAAGTCTGCAATTTCTTTAATGCTATTTCTGATGGGAAGATTTTGTCGGAGCTACCTTTCTGTGTGGACCAGGGGAGCCAGGCTGGAAATCTAGAGCCAAATAATCGACGTTACCACATTTCCTAGGAGCAGGGCTGCTGGTACCACTCACTGCCGGCGAGGTAGATGCTGGGTTCTGCTACAAACAGAAGCAAGCAAAAATTCAAAATCAAGACATAAAACCTCATGGTACTATAGAACAGTTCAAAGACCAGCATATTCGGAAAAGAAGGGAAAAAAAAAAAAAAAAACACAAATTATCTCCATAAAGCCTTTTGCCTGCATCTACTAATAACAAATAACAACAATTCTAATTTGAAACACATTCCTATCCAGCCAGTTTTCAATATTAATATTACTGAATGCTGATTCGAACATTTGGTCTTATCATTTTTAGTCTCGTTGTTTTTGTAAAGAGAAGTTTGCTTTTGATGAAAAAGATGCTGTCAAATAATTCTACGAGGTCAGACAGAGGGCTAGATAAATACTGACCAAGCCTTTTGACCAATATTTATGCAGAAATTCCCAAAACTTGCATTTCTTGGCTTAGAGATATTTTTGCAGAGAAATCAAAACTTGCATTGCAAATGTGTCCTGAGGGGACCACAGAATGAACTGGCCTCTGCTACTTTTCTTTCCTTATAAGCAACATTAGGCATGATTAAGCATGGTTATTTAGTACATGACTGAGTCTATATATATTGCTCACCATTGCCACATAATTCTCCTCGCTGTCTGCAGAATCGGTGCTGGTGATGCTCTGGGTGGAGATGGGTCGACAGTGTTGCGAGGAGATGGAATTCATAACAGGCCTGCACATGGAAATAAAAATGGCTGCTTAGTTATTTACTTTCTTCTGTACAGTTGTTTCACTGACACATTCAGGAATGGTGTATTCACCCATCAAAGCCTGATGCAATCTTCCGTATAGATTTCCTGCTAATTCCAGGAATACACACTGTATCACTTCCGCCAATTAATCAAATATAGGCTGATTTGTAAAAGGTGCATCTTGCATAAATTTCATAGCAGAAACGCTGCATCAGTGTTTGATTTGAATTTTCAGACTGTGATCAGCAAAAATATAAAAGTTTTTCCAAAACTTATCATCAACATAAACTCACTCTTTGAATATCAAAAATGGAGGGTGAAGTTTCAACTCACATGGGTCTGGTCCAGGACAAGGTAACAGGGCTCTTGAAAGGAAGCTCATCAATGATGCCGTTATTCCTCAGGTCCAGAGGTGTTGGCTTTGCTAAGGATGAAGACAAGCAAAAAGAACTTCAGTGCAGAAACTTTTATTTCATTGATTCAGTTATGTCCTAAAAAGACACTGGTCAGAATTTCATTGAAATACAGGACAGATGCAGGATGGCTCATTAAGTACAGAAGGCAAAGAGAGGAAAGGACCCCAGTGCACATGTGAAATGATCAAAATGGTCCCCTCACCTTTTCTGTTGGGTTTAAGATTGCGGTTGATCGGCGGCGGTGTGACGTCACTCAATCGGCCCGGTCGATGGCACAATGATGCCGTGCTGCCTTTCCTGGTTGGCAGCGTGGCAGAGAATCCTGGGAAATCAAAGTGGTGTGGGCCAGGACTCATGGGAATGTAGTTGTTCTTGGGACTGTCTGCCAGCGCAGCATTGAGGGGAGAGGACGAGGACCCAGGATTCATGGGCACATAGTTATCATCGGAATTGCCACTGTCTGAGCGGGTCAGTGGAGTTTTCGCTCTCTGTCAGAAAAGGAAAGCGTGGATCTGATGTCACTAGGCACAGACAGTACTTGAGTGTACACTGGAGATAAGATATAATTAAAATGGTCTGTGACTGTACGTCTGCTCTGGTAAGAATAGGAACAAAAAGTGATTTACCAGGTAGGAACTGAAGCCATCATTGACAGACTCTACTGACTGACCAGAGTTATTGAAATAGATTGGACGTTGATGACTGCTGGTCTCAAAAGAGGATCCTGAAAGGAGGTGACAAAAAGCAATAAACATTATTACACAAAAAAAAAAAAACATCCTTCCAGGGCTGGCCTGAATAATTTTAAAATACTTGAATATTCATTTGTTACATTGGTATTTATTTATTTTTTATCAGCAAAGACCTTCAGAAAGAACAGTTTTTGTTATTATATGTAAAATGGTAAAAGTAAATAAATTATAGCTGGTATAACTGAACACATCATAACTTCATGCTAGGCCTTAACTTGCCACACAACAAACTACATGGCCTTTAAGGCAAAAAAAGAGAAAAAATCCCTCAGAAAGAAATGACGTATGGGACTACGCTGCCCAAAATTTACAATAAGTGGCTGGTATACCATGGAGCCACAACAGTTTTGACGAATCCTCTCAAATATGTATGTATTGTGATTCCAATCTGAGAAGGACCATGCGTCCAGTCTGTGACTCTATGTAACCACTTCCAGGGGGGCAATATTAGCACTTTTGCTCTTTTTCTTCTTTTGTTTTCTAACTACACAGTTTATAGCAGGTTTAGAACCTGACAACCCAAACAGCAGATTGGTTTTTACTGCTGTAGAGTACCCTTCTCACATTGTTAGTACAGGACAGGAACTGCTCTGCTACTACCACCCCAACAAGACCAACACATTTACATACATTATTATTTTAAATATCATTTACTACTCTGTAGAAAGTGGGAGTGTGTGATTTGACTGAATCACTACGCCTCACTGGCAAAGAATTGGGAAAAAAAAGGCTTGCATTTTGACGGATGTAAGATGCGCGTCAGGCACAGCCATTGTTGACTGGAACAGTCCACTGATTTTGAGAATGTGTTTAATTACATGCTCTGTAAAATCAACAGGTATCCAAACTGCCGTTTGGGAACCCCTCCTTACAAGTACTTAGCAATACGACTAAAAATCTCATAAGAAAATAATAATGAGAAAGTCGTATAATATGAGAGGGACTCCTAGACTGCCATATTAAAGAGCTTTCATTCCTGCATAAATTTTCGAACAACGACTAAAGCGTTCTCAGAGCAGACAAATGCATGTAACTATTTCATCATACACTCCATTGCCTTCACATTAGCATTTCTGGGAACATGGTTGCCAAGCACAGGTGCATGAACGGACTGTGACTGAGCCAGCAGGGTCAAAAGGTCACTTCCTGTTACTCCAGACATGCTGGCCTGGCCTGACTGAGCGCAGAGCCACCATAGAGGCCCAGAATGGAGCCTGCTCATCTGTTTTTTTCACTGCTTATCAGGCCGGAACGAGCCACTCTGGGACTGCCTGCATGGCTTGAATTTCATTAGTCTCCCAGCAGATCAGAGCAGGCCATGCCAGATTGCCTCTTTGTTTCAAATCAGATGCAAGCTTTCAGGAGAGGAGGGACAGAGGGAGAGAGAGAGAGAGAGAGAGAGAGAGAGAGAGAGAGAGAGTGATGAAGAGAGAGGAAAATCAAAAGGAACAGAACCAGCCTATGACAGAACAATGCAACAGTAAATGAAAGTTTGAGATAACAAGAAGTAAATGCTTTAGTGAGGCTGGGTGGAATGAAGTGAGAAAAATCAATAGTTTTCACTGAATTTAAGGAAAACCATTTCTGTGATGAGCTTCAGTGGAAAATTTTCTGACATGCGCTTTATGAAATCATAAGAAAAGTTGGTAATACTTTGCTGAAGGGTAGCATTCGTAATGCTACAAGGCACCCACATAAGCCTTTCATGACAAGTGATGCAAACCTATACAGAAATTTAGAAAAGTTTAATCCAACAAGTGTTAGTTGACGTAACACTTGCTAAGGTGAAATGACATTAACACTGACAAAAGCAGTCTAACAAAAGCAACTAACACTTGTTGAAGCCTTTCTAAAAGTTTATGTAGGTTTACATCAGTTTAGGTTTAGAAAAGCTTGTGTAGGTGTCATGTAGCCTCACAAGTGCTGCCCTTCTGTGTTACTGAAAACCTGAATTCAGTACCTCTGTGAAGTCTGATGTTCTCCACCGCTGGAAGTGTGTTCCTCCTTGGAATGACAGAAACGTTGGCCACCTCTCCATTCTGACCACCCAGGGACTGAGGGCTGCCCCAGCGAGTCTCTGAGCTTTGGCTGGGTTTGGGCGGTCTAGGTGGTGGGCCGCCAGTTGAATCTGCACTGGATGGGGTCAAGGCATTATGATTCCTGTCGAACGTGCGGGGGATCTGATAGAATGATCCAGGCGTGGTGGGCAGGTCATAGTTGTCTGGAGGGCGCTGCTCACTGAAGTGTGAGGTGGCCAGGGCATTACAGGGCGTCTTGTAGGTGTAGACTTCTTCAGATTCCAGCTCAGAAGCCCCCTCTGAGCTGTAGCCGCGGGGCAGAACATAGCAGCCGTCCCGGGGGGATCCTAGCTGCTGGTGCTTGCTGGGTTTGGGCAGACTGTAGGAACCGTGCAGCTGAGCGCCCGTCCCATTCAGACAGTGAGAGAGACCATGAGTGAGGCGCTGAACAGCTGAGTCACTGCCCACCAGCAGGCTCCCACGTGAGGCCTGGGAGAAGCTGGCACTCCTGGTGGGGAAACAGAGCACATCTAATGATACTGTACTGCTAACAAAAAAGACAGAAAAAATAAAAAAGAATGTTTAAGGACATCTAATTGCAGATGACATATCAGTACTGATGGGTATCGGCATTATGCAGATATCAGCAGAAAGTGTTGGATCTGATATCGGACAAACTATATAACGTCTATCACATTCAGATTGTGGGATGTGATGTTAGCTGTGTATTTTTCTTGTGGGATAGTACAGTGTTAGTACAGTAGTTTATACATGATAGCCTACTTTTAGATTAGTGAGAAAATGCTTTAAGTTTTTCTTTTTCATTCGTTTTTGCATAATTTACTTTATATAGAATGTGTCACCATGTGATGAGAAACAATATACACATATAACTGACATTGACCCGTCAACAAATCAAATTGTTGATATGGTGCAGTAACTAATTATGTTGCAACCATAGTGAAGCTACACACAGAGATTAAACAACTGAATGCACACCAAACAGGAGATATAATGGCTAGAAAGAAATGTGTTCAAAACATATTTTTTTTAAGTTTAAAATAATATTAGACTGCTTAGAAGTGCAGAAATAGCCTACAACATACATTTTTCCAATTTCTTCCTGCTTGTGTTGAGCAACACGACACCAGTGCAGCCAGCAGCTGGCAAGGGAAGCGATTTGGCTGGCTGTAATGAAAATGCAGCGTTAATTTAAACACTGCAAAGCCACTGCAGATTTAGAAACTCTAAAAACACGCACATGTAGGTCTTTACTATGCCCTGGTTGTTTTTTAATAATTATTTCTTAGCAGTTCGCAGTTAAACAAATCTGGGAATGCTGCAGCCCCCTCAGCACCCCTACTTTCCAGATCCCTAAAGTGAATAGCTTCAATTAAAAATAACATTTGTTAAAGCTTAGTAGTTTTTACTAAAGAAATCTTGAGATCAGTATCTGTATTGGCCAATACTTAAAGGGTCCGTATTCCATATTTTTTTCCTTGAGGTCCACATATAACATTTATGCGGCTTTATATAATAAGAACAGTCATAACTCATCTCTCTTGGTTACTTTAAGACTGAAATTTGTAAACAACCTCCATTCTGATTGCCTGTCCTGTATTATGCCTCTTCTTAGGGTTTTTAGTAAGAATGGGCAGGGCTAAACTGCTGTAGGCTGAATAGGTGGATGCATTCATATGCATAGAGACAGAGCACATTTAGGCCACGACCACACCGTGGGGGAAAACAACACTGCACTTTCCACTGATTTGCATTGTGCACTTCACTTTATTGGTTTTAAACTAAAACTGCAAATATGCCAAAAAGCTGCTGCATGGTGGATTGCATGACAGAGAAGATTAAAAACCTAATTTTAAGTTTTTACACAATTCTAAGATACAAAACAGAGCCAAAAAGATGTCATAATTGGCTTGAAGCTAAAAACTGACAGGAGGGCTCCCCATTCAAAGGGATTTTATGGGATCCTGATAGTACGTCTACGTCTATGTGCGCAGCAGACTTTTGTTTTAGGTAGGTCAAAAAGTTAATTGCTTCTGGACTGTAATGGTATGTTTTGAAACTTTGACAAATGTTCAAACATTACTTCAACCTCCTTTATTTCAAAAAGGCGAGGATTTTTTTTCCTGTCCATGATATGGGCCCTTTAAGTTTTCAATATTTGTATTGGTATCAAAAAAGGAAAAAGCGTCATACCATCTAGTCATTTTAAAATCTAGACTGCACCTGTACAGGGTGTGTTTGTGGAAGGCAGTGCATACTTTGTACAGGTTTTGCATTTAAAAATAACAATATGTACACGATTTCCTGGAAATAATTATTTGAAGAATGCCCAGAAGTGCAAAACCCTGTAATTAACTCCAACCTTACTCTAACAGCACACATGACTTCTGACACTTAGTTGAAAGTACTCAAAACCTTATAAAGTAGTGATTCTAAATGGCCACAGGGGGCAGTGTTTCCCTTTCTTATTCACTCTAAGTTGAGATGGATGATGTCTTTAGAGCAATTCATCATAATCAGGGAAAACAGTACATAATGAGACAGATTCAGAGGCAGAATGACATTCAGTATTAGGCAGGCAGTAGGGTGGCCATGATGTAGTGGGCCCGTGGCAAGAGTTTAAAATGAGTTTAAACCTGTATCCATGCTGAATAATGGGTGCATGAAGTTTCCCACAGTAAAATGGGCAGTGCCTACACCCATGGGACTTGACTTGCACAGTTTGCATATACTCCCTTGTATGACCCTAACAAACTATAGTCTCAAGACCATACTGTCCAGTTTATTTTTTAGCATGGAAGTTCGAACGCACGCCATCAGGCCACCCAAAAATGCTAATGCTATTATGAAGAATTAAAATAAGAAAGGGTCATTCAGCATCAAACAAGAGAGATCATTTTACCAGAAGGACCAAGAAAGCATTTCTGAATAATTTCCTTAAAGGGGAATTCCACTGATTTTTCAAATTTTCTGCATAATTACCTTATTAATTATGACTTTCTTTAGATCTCAGCGATTAAATAATGCTGACATTTTGATAAATCGCTGGAATTCCCCTTCAAGTATACCTATTAACTAATGTGCTTATTTCTAAGCAGTCTACTGGACACGTCTTTTAATGGAGTTTTCAAAATAGAATGTGAGACAATAGGATGAATGAGATCAAATACGGATAGCTGCTGCGCACATCCTGTATGTGGATCCCTCTGCAAACATCACTCTGCATCACTGCTTATGCTAGGATGTTCAGAAATCTTTCTTAGGAGTTTGTTTAAGAAAAAATGTTCTACCTGCAAGCATTATCTTTATAGGTAATCTGAAGTTTTTATCTATATCCCGACACGTCAACTATGACATAACGTCTACTCAGTGGACTAGTGGAATGTTTCAGCGCTGGAATTTTAACTCCTGTAAGCCAACAATGCCATTATTTTATGCACACTATGATCATCTTCACAAAACAGCATAAGAGTAAGATTAGTGTCTTTCATATTCTGCCTTCAGTTTGCTGTGTTCACACAAAAGTGTCTGCCCTAACTCAGCTATGTCAGCAAATCCTTCACAGTGTAATGATGGATCAATATATCAAAGATTATTCATTATGCACCTCTGATCCATGCAGTGCTCTCTGAAGATCATTTATCAATCCATGATAAATGGGGCATCATCTCTTCAAACTCACTCTGACTTGATGGATGATGCATCGGTAAGAAATATGGATGAAAATGTGTTGGAGCGGGTGACTGAGATCTAGGCCTGCATCAGCTGGGATGGCTGAAAGGGCTGCATTTTGCAAGATCTGACCCAGAACAGTGGGAGTTAACTGGTCAAAACCTGCTGATGTAGTTTTCATTTGTGTAGTACCACTGCAAAATACTTGCTAGTTCTAGCAGAAAAATCTGAACAACTCTGTAAAAGAACTTTGTCAGAACTTCAGCTCATACTACAAAATTGCTGAGGCTATGATCACCCCTCTGGGACAGAAAAGCTTGAAAATCATGTTTTACACAGTTTTAGTGCAGGTAGAGAGCACTATCTAAGAAAATACATGACTAAATGTTGAGCAGAGCATTTTTCAGGGCTCTTCTTTGAGAGTCTCTTCTCTTGAGATCAAATAGCCTGCTTTCTTCTGTGCACGACCCAGTTCTTTTTTCACACAGGTTAATGATGGGTGTGG
The DNA here is from genome assembly GCA_023558415.1 of Piaractus mesopotamicus. NCBI lineage: Eukaryota > Metazoa > Chordata > Actinopteri > Characiformes > Serrasalmidae > Piaractus > Piaractus mesopotamicus. Next base: position 25,795 of record JAILXH010162367.1, read on the forward strand.
TTGTGGCCTACAAGGTTATGACTTCAGACCCTTAAGGGGTTAAGGTGTGCTCAGTTAAGAGCAGCAGGTGGGGCTGGTTTCATATCAACTAGGCAAAGACTTTCACAATCTTCAAAGCTCACTTCAAGGGCATCATTGTCTAGGAATATAAAACACTGTAAACGTCTTTCCTTATGTAATTCTATTATAAACCAAAACTAGTTGTAGGAAGGGGTAAGCACAAGATATTTCTGAAGGCACAAGATATTTCTGAAGCTATGTGTCTTTGAATTTCATGTTATTAAGGGGCCCATGTCCTACATTTTTCCTATATTATTTTTTTGCTTTAAAGGTCCATATTAATGTCCACTTTTGTGTGGACAGTTGTGTGGGATTACATGCCAAAAACATCCATTGTTAATTT
>JAILXH010162367.1:29312-40648 GCA_023558415.1 Piaractus mesopotamicus
CTTATACTTCTGCATTTTTTTTTTTACAGACTGCAGTTGGAGGCAGACTTAGAATTTCATCCAGCCACCTTGTTCAGTTTTTTGTATAGGTCTATGCAGAGTTGTATAGACTACATTTAGAGTTTTACAGATCAATTTAATACACGTTTCTACTAAAATACAAGTGTAACAGGGTGCCAAGCTTGTAAAAAAGGATTATAAAGTGCTGGATGCAAAAAAATACATCAGAAAATCAGCACTAGTAAAGATCATGCAAAACAAATACATTATGTAGAACTTTTAAAATACGTTTATCAATAAAGAGTCAGAAATAGCTTGACCAAACATGGTAACACGGCTAACAGTGAATAGAATCTGGTAGCCACTTATTGACATGAGGTTAGCTGCATAATTCTATGTGGTCGTTGTTCATTTTCATTTCTTTTAGCAAGGTTAGCTTTTTTAACTATTTCTTTAACAGTGTGAACAGTAAATGAAATAATGGGGAAGCCATTATAAATAAATTACTGTGACAAGTTTTCATTCACTATTAGTCATGATAGCATATTTTTGTGAAGAATTTCTTCAAGTTACCATAGAAATACCTAAACATTACTTAAATGTACCAGATTACTTCATGGGACCTATACTTTTGCATTATTAGAGACTGCAGTGGGAGGCAGATTTAGAGATTCACTCAATGACTGTGTTGAGTTCTCCATATACGCCAAGGGATGGGAGCAGGGAAGCGGTGGAGGAGTGGAGAGAGGTTGGACAGTGGAGAGTGAATCAACTCTCCCCTTAAAGGCACACCCATCCCACAGTGAGGTGGAAGCCAATGATGTGGTGGGAATTTTGGTGGTGGCATCCGTAGAGGCCAATCAGATTTCAGGGTGGACACTGGCCACTCCGGCCACCCCTTTGAAACCGTGCATGGATACTATAGAAGTACCTAACCATTACTTAGTTTACTAGGCCACATGCAGAGTTACACAGACTCCAGCTCATGGGTTAAATGATAACTGTAACACAAATTTGTCATGAAATAATAAGAGAGTAAACAAGTTGCCAACCTTGTGTAAAGGCTTATAAAGTGCTGGATTAAAAAAAAAAAATACAAATACTGAAAATCAGACACAATAGCTCAGTAGCTAAAGATCATGTGAAATGTTCAAGAAAAGGTGACTGTTGCTAAGCTTGAGTGATGGACATGACAATAATTCAGAACGGGGAGTGGTTGGATGAATGAGGTCATATCCCTGCCTTAGGCAGAGGGAGAATGAAAGTGATAAAGAGAGAGAGAGATAGAGAGAGAGTGTTCCTCACTGTTCCTGACCACTTGGACAACAGCAACAGCCCAGGCCACAGTGTCAAAGGGTTCAGTACTAGCCTTCAATTAGTCCATTGTTCTCAGGATACACTACCTCTCCTAAGGCTAGTTAAGCAAGCACTCTTCCAGTGGCCTCCGAGCTCCCTGTGAATGCACTCAGCCAGGTCTGTGTGCTCAGGGCCCACTAACAGTCATACATGTATTGATTTAGTGAGGGACCATGCTCCTCCCCCACCCCGGAGAGAAGATACGCTGCTAAGGCTGAACACAAGTAAGGCTTCACATTTCTTACAGAGCTTGTTGGCATCAAGCTATATGGAGATGAAAGTACCTCAAAGCATTACAGTGGCACTGTCACTAAACGATTATGTAACTCCATAGAACCATGCAGGTTTTAAAGTCTTGAGTCCAAACAGAAGAAGGCACGGCATGGCAGCAATGAGGTGACCCAGCCCAGGGAGCAGCTGTGATGGCTCATCATTGACACTAATGGGATGTGTGATCAATAAGCCTACTACAGTAAAGTGATTTGTACAGGGCAGAGAAACCAATGGTTTATAAAAAAAACAAGCGCTTGATTTAAATAATGGCTTGGTTTCTCTAGAACAATCAAAACAATGTAAATGACTTTATGCTAATTTAATTAAGCAGATCACTTTAAAACTCAGTGAAATTCTTATTTAAAAGAAAAGTAAAGCTATATACAGTAAAGGAATAGCTTCACCAAACATGCTACCAAGTAAACTTAGGCCAGTAGCCACTAATTAACACAATGTTGTTTGCATAATGCTAAGTGGTCGCTGTTTGCTTTCATTTATTATTAGCAAAATTACTTCTTTTAACTATTCCTTTAACAGTAAGAATAATAAGTGAAAAGACAAGGGGCTTATTAGAATTTCTTCAAGTTACCATAGAAATACCTAAACATTACGTAGGGGGAAGTAATGCAATTGTTGTTGCCAGAAGAAAACCCTTATTTAATTTTCTATACCATGCACTTAAATAGTTGGGACTTGCCAGTATTGTAACGCATGCAGGTGCTAGGTCAAAGAGCAGCTGAGTCCATGCTGCAATGTTCCTATTATGGCCAATGATACATTACCTACTGTCTCACTGGGCTGCTATCATCTAATAAAATTAGACTGTTGGGTCTCAGGAGTCCAGAATTAGTAGGCCCGGTGTGGAGAGGGGGATAAGGCGGTCTTTTATCAAGACCTCATTTCCTCTCCACATTGTGAAAGTCATACAAGGACAGCGGATAATATGATTTATCTCTTATACAAAAATAGGAATATGGAATGACCTAATGATTAAATCTGATTAGTGGGCATAAAAGAAAAGAAGAAAAAAAAAAAAGAAATAGTACAGATACCACAGATTCTTCTGTATAGAGAATGGACACAGCGTTTGATATCAGGTGCTAACGTTCTCCTGATATTTATTAACAACACATTTCTGTTGGAAAACCCCTCTCATTTGAGAACAACTGATATCAAAACACCTTGTAAAGAACCTGCTGTCGTTCCTCCTGTGGCTAGTTCTTATAGCTGGCTAGTTAAAAGTAATTTCCTTAACAGTTTCAGGAAAAAAACAAAAAACGAGGCAGTGCTTATGGAACAGTGCCTTCAGGGCTGGACAAATTGACTTCGGCTACAGCCTCTCTCACAGCAGACACCAGCCAGACAGGACAAACTGCTTTTGTCTCCTGAGTCCCCATGCTCCCACAGCTAACACCCGCACAAAGATAATGGTGTATCCCAAATGGCATGCCAGAAGGCTTTTGCGTTCCTGCAGTTGGGAGATTCCATTTGCCTTAATGAGAGTGACGTCAGTAGATAATAACATCTCTGGTCATTCCAAGGATACTCTGGAGGCTAGTCTGAGGATGACAATAATAGCGGTGTTATGACCTAATGTGTTGTTGTCTATGCTGCCTTTGGGTCTGCTTATCTCTACTGCAACAATACACCTCAATGATGCAAAACAGCATTTAAACAAACTAAAACTGCAGATGTTTTTATGAAAACATTTTAAAAGTTTATTGTTTTCAGGGATGCAAGCTGGTAAGCTATAATCTTATGCAGATTTACAACTGGTGCCATTTTTGAAGCACTGTTGCCTTTCGGAATGGAGTAAACAACATTCTGACTAATCCGACAGATTTGCGTAAGCTACTGAGCTGACATGGTCAAGGAGGCTAGCTCTGAATGCTAAGTAATTAGCAGAGTGACACAGCAAGATGAGGGCCATGTCCCTGGAGCCGCCCCTCTGATCACATTACCCACAACGCCCTTCTCCACAGCCTACATCATGTGAGCACTGCCTGCGACCACACAGCAACATCAATTAGCCTCAGCAGCTTGGACTGATCAATCTGCGAGAAAGCCTCGCTTTGTCAGGACCAATGAATCACCCTGTTTTGCTTGATTTCATTTGTTGGGAAACGTAGCCAAAGGAAGAGGAGGTTAGCGCTCCTCCTACAGCCTATATCCAGGTTTCCCAGAGATGCTGCTTTTGCATACAGCAGCCACCACTGCAAAGCAGTAAATAGTTGCTCATCCACAATCAAGGAGGAGCAATGGAGAGAGAGAGAGAATTCACTGTGGATGATTGGAGGATCGCATTTCATTCTCTCAGTGGAAAAAGTGAGAGTAATACCTGGGAAAGTACATCATCTCCCTCAGCCAAGGGTGTGGAAGAGAGAAATACATGGCCAGATAGTATATTACAAAGCATCTGATAAAAATGCTGGAAATACTGAGGTCATGCTACTGCAAAGAACAAACACTTTTTTTGAACATGAGTTGTATGAGTGTACAGAATCTTTTTAAAGTTTAACAAACCTCAACATAATGTAAAGGTTCCATACCCGTTAAAGGGGAACTCAAAATGCCTGCATAATTTAATGTTTAAGACTTAAACAGTCATTCAGAGTGGGCTGATGTGAAATGGTTCATTGCAGTGCCTGCTAAACGCTGTAAATGTAGAGAAACATACCTACTCAGATTTCTTTACAGTGGTGGTGATAGCAGCCAGGGGTTATGAAGTCAACAATGCAAATATAGCCATTTTATTTACTATCCAAAATTAGTTTTTATATGTAATGTTCATAATTTTAAAATAGCATTACATCTGAAAAATTTGCTTTCTTTAGGCATTGCTTTGCCTTACAGCACCCTGCATATACCTCTCTGCCATTAATAGATTAAAAATATATATATACATTTTAGCCCAAAAGCTTATCTAAAACTATCGTAAAACAGTCTCTTAGGTGTCGCGTCTAGCAACACATATTTTTTAAGCAAAATTTCAGAGAATGTGAGGGGTGTGTGTCCAAATCAGATCAGGTTTGACTGAAACGTATGGGGAGTGAGCCGTAAGATGAAATCCAGTTAAGCTGGATCCCTAAGTTGAAATCAAGTTTAGCTGGATCCAGTTACTTTGAAATGAGGAATTGGTGTATGTAATATAACAGTTCACATAAAAATACCAACATGGCTAACAATACACAGAAGCTTCCTTAATAACCAATATATATATGGCCAGATTTTTCAGAAGAAAAGGAAGGGCTGGAAAAGCAGAGTGCAATAATGCGTGATAAGGCTGAGCCACAGTTTAGCCACAGTCTACAAACTGCTCGGCTTAAAATGGACGGCCCTGATGATCTCATGATATGCTCTCAAAAGCATGTAGTCCAGCCTAATGGCTCTTGTTATGGACACCATCTGTATTTCAGAAGCAGAACATTAGAGTGGCATAAGTAGCATTCTTCCTCCTGCTTTAGTAGTTCTAAATGGAACTGTATTACAGCCTAGTGCAGCCACTAGCATACTAGAGTAGCCATGCTAAGCATAAATAGGGAAAGCAGAGAGCAGTCTTCCTTCAGCCTAATGCTACCTTACCAATACGTCTGTTATCTTAGCAGAACAATGAAATGGACTACTGTACATAAGAGCTTAAGCAGATGTTACAAGTATAATAGGACCATATTATCTAAGGCAGTGGTTGCCGACCCTGGTCCTGGAGATCTAACTTCCTGTGAACTGTAATTCAAACCACAATCTGTCACACCTGCGCCAGCCAACTGACTTCTTCAGAAGTCCTTGATTGGCTGGATGGAATACATTAGTGTTAGGTAAGGGAGGAAGCAGCATGTTAGATACTAAACTCTACAGTGAAGCAGGTCTCCAGGAAGAGGGTTGGTGACCACTGATCTAAGGAGATTCTGTTTTGTTCGCATTCATTATTGTTCGAACAAGGCTCTTCAGTTTTCTACCTGTGTTTTTCTTTCTTATATTAGAAAACTGTAGTGGTTCCTTGCTGAGATGATTTGGACATACTTTTTTCTTGCTTATTTCACCAGAAAAACAGCCAAAAAAGCTATTCATAGCTGAACAAAGACAATATTTTTAAAACAAATTCATTCAACCTCAAAGAAAAAGGCACAAGCAACAGTAGCTGATGCAAAAAAATTAAAGCCTAGTGAGGCACTGTAGAAGAACATTAAAATGGCTTGCAAAGGGAGGCCTGTTCTTCTGCAGGAGGGCACTCCAGCCAGTAATGAGACATCCAGATCCTGCTTTAATATCCAGATCCTGAAGACTTTGATTAGCTGAATCAGCTGTGTTAGATTAGGATTGAAACTAATCTCTGAAGGCCTCAGAAGGCACACTTCCAGGAGAGGGTTAGGGATCCCTGGTCTACTGGGACTGGCTACAAACTTGTCTCAATTTCAGCCAAGATGATTTGCAGTCAGGTCTGGGTTTGATGTAACCTGAGTATGGGGGTGCGTGAAATCAAATCTGATTGCTCAGGCACACATAGATGAAAAAGACCAGTCCACTCTAATATGAGTTCTTATGTTATATGAAAACTTCTGTTTGAAACAGTCTGTCTTTCAGTGGTGCTGGGGTGCAGTGTTGTGTTTATGTATCTGTGCTACTCACAGATACATAATCTGTACCTACAGAGAGCGGAAACAAGTATTCAGACACTTTTGTTTTGTTATTAAAAAAAAAAACTTCCAGTGCATGTATCCACTCTAAATATACAATGTCTTTTGACTTTATGCTAACAGATATGAAAAAAAAGTTCAAAAATATACACAATATATACATATGTTTTTTTTTTTAATTGATCGGGAGGGAAAATATTCCGACACCACAAATTAATAATAGTAGTGCTTTGTTGCCAAGCCATTGTTAGCCGATTCAGCTTCAAGAAGTCTACAGTAAAAAGTAATTAGCTTTCTGCAGCACTGTGGTTCAATTTTGGCTCATTTCACTTGGAAAACAGTCTTCAAATCAGTCTTCAATTTATGAAGCTCTACCTGACTGGCTTACAATTCCAAAATCCTCCATAAATTTTCAATGCAATTCAAGGCCATCAAGCATCACTTTTTTTTTAGAAACCAGTCTTGGGTTATTTTGAGTGTATGCTTGTGGTCGTTGTCTTGTTGAAACAACTTCCCAAATTCAGTTTCTTGGCCAATGTGGTAAATTCTCCTCTAATAAAAATTCTCCTCTGGTAGATCACTCCATTCATGTTTTCTTCAATGATGTGCAATGCCCCAGTACCATGTCCAGAGAATTAGCCCGATATCATGATGCTCCCATCTCCATACTTCAATAGGTAGGTAGGTATGGTCCTTGGATCATACACGCAACCTTTCTTTCTCCAAAAATGATGTGCTGAATTGTTGCTGTAGAGTTTTACTTTTGTTTCCTCTGACCAGCAGACATTGTTCCAAGAGAGATATGATTTATCTAAATGCTTGTTTTAGATGCACATCTCTGTGCTTCATTTTAGTGTTCTGAGTGGGATGTAAGAACAGAGATGATTACATTGCAGTTCACTGCTTATTGTTTACTGTGTAACTGTTGTTCTTACTGATTTCAGGTGACTGCTGGATTCTCTCCTACTTTCCTTATCATTAGTCTGAAAGTATGTTAGAACCTGCCTGGGAAGGATTAGTTGTGGTTTCACAAACTTTCCACTTGTATATAATAAAACCAATTGTACTGATAAGAATGTTTGAGGTCTTTGTTATGGCTCTGCTCTGTAGCTTTTTTTCTTTTGAATGTTGTTTAATAATGTTGTCCCCAAGAACTTTAGAAAGTAATATTTGCCTGTCAATTTCATATTTTAAGCATATCTTTATTTAAGCTTGTGAATACTTACATATTTTTGTAAAAAGTCAAAAGATATGATGAGTGTAAACTGAAAGTGGACATATGCACTTGCAGTATATTAAATAACAAAAACAAAATCTAAATGATCATTTTCCTTTACTGCATACATTTATCAGTGATCATAATGAAATATAACACTACATCCTGGATAATGCCCGTTTAGTTTCATTATCATCCTCATGCAGTTTTTTGCATCCAGGATTGTGGTGGTAGAATCAGAAGATCTAGATTCATGTTCATCAATTAGCACAGTTTTCCTTTCTTCCATTTGTGTCATGAATGTGATATCTGGGCTATGTGGCCTATTTTTGAACAAATGATCCAATTAGACTACAGATCATTTCTCAGAAAAGTTACAGCAGCTTTTTCTTGTCTCAGATCAAACTAAAACAGTAGGAGAAAGCTAAAGACAGCATGAAAAAGGGACTCCCAAAGCAGCCCGAACCAATGTCCGAAACATGTGAAAATTGCCATTTATCAAGGCTTCAATTTTTCAATAAAGGCAGTATTTCTAAAGGGCATGAGATAAGAAAAGGCAATATATGTTTACTGGCCCATGCTGCAGGGCGTGTGCTGCTGTGGTGATGAGTTTGGGTATTCTGGGATGTTGTAACAGCAGCAGTCCGAGGCAGACAGCTGAGTGGCATCAGCAATTTGACCCCACAGCACCATGGCGTCTCGTTATTTCAACAAAAATCGATGGACGTGAAGGGCACTTTGCGATTGTGTGTGTTTGTGTGAGTGTGTGTGAGTTTGAAATGGGTACAGGGGGGTTTGTCTAGGCTGCCCTTGCATAACCTTGGTGTGTGTCCCAGGAGTAGCTCAGCCCCTCCCTTCCTTGTGCAGCCTAACCTTGCACTGCTAGTCTAACAGACAGATCAGAGCATCGATACCAGCCTGCTGCTGCCGCTGCCATACACCATCCCCCACAGTGCTTCTATTACACACCACAAACACACATGCCTCCCCTGAAAATGAAGTCCTAAAAAGCCCCCTCCCTCACATAACACACATTTACAGAGCAACTGTGTAGAAGAGTGCAAACATGCATAAAGACGGGTTGAACCGAACAACATGAAAATGCACTGAATGTACTCGATAAAAATTTGTGCATCATTTTCACATGAATGAAGTAAACTAAATACACTTTTTATTAGCACACTACCTAGAACACAAACCTTCCACCAGGAACTCACACTTTAAACCTGGAGCCAAAAGCAGACCGATAAGAGTCCAGTCAGACTTTTAAAACCTTTGCTGTGAATAATTGTTTTGACTGTGCTTGAGTCACAGCGTTGTTCTCCATCTGAACTGTCTAGGCGCTCAAAATAAAAACAAAATCATCTATTAGCGCTGTCATCCCTGGAATCCTCCACAGCTGCGCAACTGGTGGGGCCAAAAGTTTTCAAATGTTTTTAGTGTTATGTACAGTCGCTGGAGCCACACCAAAAGCCCTGAAAACAGGTGCATCTAAACCAAGTGAGTTACTAAGTTGTTGTTGTTTGTTTTCCCAACAGATGTCTGACTATGCATGGATCCAGACAACAATAAACCTTGTTTACTTAGTATGACAGACAAAATTAGGCTACCAAGACATTACGATACAGTTACGCTTCAGTTTTGATTTGAAGTAAATGGCTATTTGTAAACATTCCCCTGAATCTAAAAGGAAAAACCATCATTTCTCTCAGACACATAAACAAATATAGTAAAATACAGTCACTCGTATCAATTACTTGATTAACTCAATTGCAAAGTGCCAATGAATCAGCAATGATTAATGTCAGTTTGCATGATGATAACACATACTATTAGTTCTCCTACTGGACTCTTAACCATTTACAGCCACTTTTACCACGTAATATGATGTCTTAAGTCTTTAATGAAATCTTTTAAAGGCTTCCCAGTTTATATTTTTTTTCATTTGTTTCATCTTCAAGTATTGATCACTTATCAAAATAAACAGTGAGATAATATAATATAATCAATAGTGACATCGCATAAAACATTTAGGTACACATGACAGAAATTCCCAAAATGTCCTACATACAGTTTATAAGTAGACGTGTGAGTGACTGTCAGTGAAGTCCCTCAGAGGCAAACTGGTCTGTCCCATTTTTCATGCTGTACAGTACAGCTGACAACTTGATACTAGCTGGGGGAAATGAGAGGTCAACCACAGCATTCATCTGGAGAGGGAGGGGAGAGAGCTGCTCTGATCTACATTGCAGTCCTGCTCTATGTGTGTTTTATTCTCTAGAGAAAGTGATGGCTGCGGCTCATAAAAAATGACTCTGCTTCAACTTAAAGAATCAGCGCCTAGCCTGGGGAGGCCATTTGGCCAGGTTTGTATGAGGAGGTGAAAAAGCTAGAGAATGGCCTCTTGAAGCTCTTTCAGTAACAGAATGCTGTAAAACCCACACTGAGCTCACTCAAGTCATTTAAGTGCCACAAAACTGCAAATAACTGCACAATATGAACTTCCAATATGATAAGTGATGAAACTGTTGGACACTTGGTGCAACATGTTAGATCAGGTAAATGCTTTGATATGCCTGAATGCCCAGAGGAAACTCTCTCTGTGCACAAGTACTTCAAGCACTGAGTTTTGCTTTGTTAGAAATATAATTTGTGTATTTTTTTATTTTACTGCTTTTTGCAGTAACTATTTTACAGATTTTACAGTTGTCTGGATATTGCAAACAATGTCAAACATATTGTTTATTATGCAGTACTGTGCAAAAGTCAGAGACCACCCTTCATTTACTTAATATCCAGTCAAAACAGCCATTAAGTAAAAAAAGAAAGTAAAGACAGTAAGAAAATCAAGCTCCACTCTCAACAGCGAATAAACAGCCGTTCAGAAAACTTCTCAAAGATACAGAGAAAATAGGACTCATAAAAACCGTCCCAGTCGGGGTACACCACGAAAACTGTCACCATCTGCTAAACGGTACTTAAAGCTTTCATCTTTGAGATAGAGGAGAAAATCAAGCTCCACTCTTACTTCACATCTGAAAAAAGATCCATCCTTCCACTCAGTGCTATTTATGATATCGTTTTTGAGACTTCTGTGTAATTTTCTGTTAAATATGTTTTCTGATTTATTCCTGACACTGCACAGTACTGTATGATTTTATGTGATCAAACTGCCAGTTACAGCTGTCATTAAAACCCTTTTGCACGTACAAAGCATGCAATTTCATAAACCTTACAACAGATTTCCACTCAGTGATGACATTAGGTAATACAGTAAAAATGTATGAATCACACGCCCACCATTTAAAGGCAAAATGAAGCAACGCAATGGCATTTTTTGATATGTGTGTGCATATGTGTTCTCAGAACATCTGGATTTGCTATATCCTACACATGTATTAAATCACACATTATCAGCGGCCATCACAAACACTCAGAGCTTTCTTAAAATCTGGGGAAGGACTTGCTGAAGCACTTTTGTGCCTCAATTATTTGGGTTTTCACAAGCAATTCATCCACAAGAATCAAAAACATATTTTTTAATATCCTGGAAAAAACATCATTATTCAAAACAAGACGGACTTAGCAGAGAACTGAATGAGAGGAAATCGAAGCTTTGTTTAGCTTAGCGTGTATATAGGCTGATTACTGTACAGCACAGTAATGAGAAATCATACAAGCTAAAAAATATGAAGTAATACTATGAAAAAACCTTTCCCTAGAGCCAATGCATATTGTTAATGGAGTTATCTAGTACCAATCTTGTACTATAGCATAAACACACTCCACTGTGTTTCATTCATCATGCTCTACCTGATGATGAAGAAAATGCCCTGTATTGATATTATACTAAAACA
>JAILXH010162393.1:3361-16482 GCA_023558415.1 Piaractus mesopotamicus
AAAGAAAATCTTTAGGCTCTTTTACTCTTTGAAATAACATTTTCCTTTTTGTATTAAAAATGAGCAAAATGATATTCCCACATCGTCAGGGTCTCCCTCTACATCCTGGGGGCATTTTGTGCACATAAATAGCAAAATACATTACATTGGCAGAATTTACATATGCAATATTGCAGTATTTTACAAGAGCCGACAGAAATTAAATGTGTAATAATGACTGCCAACACAATTAAAGCAGTGTACAGTGAGCTCTGATGGAGTTACATCATTGCCCTCGAGCTCCCACTTAAACAAACAGGCCACAGCACAGCAACGCCTCATGCTGCACATTACTCACACATGCTGCCCTGCGCTGCTAGTCTATAAGCGGCAGCGCTCAGCACTTCCACACAGTCAGTACAGCAGTGCTGAAAACATACACTGCGATAAGCTCGAAGTACGGATTCAGTTTCCTGCGCGTGCAGCCACGCTCTCCTGTCTCTGAGCTTCAGATATCATTTACATAATTAACAAGGCACTCAGTCTCAGAGTTAAAGGGTCCATACCCCACATTTTCCTTCATGTTTTATCTTCTTCCTCTCAGGTCCTCTTATCATATTTCTGAGAGTTTACGTACCAAAACAGTCCAAATTCATTTCAACATGACCATTGTACAACCTCGCTTTGACCCTTTAATTAGACAAGCTGTTCTTCCTACTGTGCCCTTAAGACTGAGATATGTAAATGAGCTCTGTTATGATTGGCTGGCCTGTACTGTGCCTTGTTCAAAAAGCACTCCAGGCTAAATCACTCCTTGTTAACTTACAGCGCGAGTGGGCGGGGCTAAACCTGTGTAGGTTGAATATGCAGATATTTATGTAAATACCTCGGTTTCCGTGACATCACAAATACAGCGAATTCAAAACAGGTCGTTTTTTTCCAGCTTAATTTCCATATATTGACTGGAAACTTTAACAGTGTACCGACAATGTCAATGTTATTTAAAAGAAGTGATGATTTAATTTTCCACGGTTTGGGACATTTAAAGCCCGGCTGATGTGCAGCGGGAGCTGGACGGATGGCTCCGGCTGTGAGGAGAGACAGAAGGGGGCAGTTTAACACCATCAGAGCTTCAGCGCCCCCAGCAGGCCCGCAGAGGAAGCGCAGCCTCGCCGCTTCTTTAAAAGCTCCTGCGACGCGCAGGGGGGGGCTGGACAGCGAGCATCGCCGTGTGACAAAGTTCGCCCGGGATTTTCTAGCGCATAAGGAGACTCAGAGAAAGAGAGAGAATCAGAGAGAGAAGAGAGCAAAGGCATGGCTAACAAAGCGCAGCAGCCTCCTTACCTCCACCTGGCCGAGCTCACGGCCTCTCAGTTCCTCGACATCTGGAAGCACTTCGATGCTGACGGTGAGTGAGTGAAGGGAGGGGGGCAAAGTTTTCCAGGGGTGCCACTTTTGGCTAAAGAAGGACGCAGGCAAGCATGTTTGAACAGGAGCTGCTGGTGTGGCTTTGAGTGAAATGGGATTATTTTTATGATTTTGAGGAGAAACTGTTTTAACTGCTGTGCGAGAACGAAAATCTGTTCTGTTTTTAGTTAACACCTCACTGGACCACATTTTTGTCACTTAAACTTGAGTTTACATACGGGGTTTTTTTTTTGTTTGTTTTGAACTGATCAAGAATGAGCTTTGGTTGCAGGGAATTTCTTTACTTTTGCTTGCTGCGATGCTTTAGTGATTAATCAAAGCAATTTATTTGCATGATCAAAATGTGATGCAAGTGGCATCTCTGTGCTAGTGGTTGATTTTTGTTAGACGCATGTGTAGATTAATAGACATGAAGAGGGTAAGTATTAATTACATGAGCTCTACTTTCGTTCTTTTTCCTGAATCCTTTCCCCATAAATTCGTTTGAATTCATTATTGGAGTGCTCTTTATGGTCAAAAGGATTATTTACAGTAAAGTATCTTAAAGCTGTGAGCACACAAATCATTAACGCTGGAATAGCTGGATTTGCGGTAATTTATCAAAGTGGTTAGAGCCGTGATGCCCCGTCTAATAGTGCGTGTCCACATAACTGTGGCTCTAAGAGCGAGAGTGTGATGGGTCTGTTATATGAGTGGTCTTTGAGCTGTGCAGTATGTGAGTCGGTGTGGGGTTTGCTCCACTGTGGGTGTGGTGGAGCTCATTAGTGCAGTTCAGACTCGGGGCTGCGCCTAAACGCACCGGACTGGCTCACGGAGAGGCGAATCTGAGCGGTGTTTTTACTCTACCTGTTTTCCGACAAACCACGCCCTACTGCGCTGGGATTGGCGGACTCTGGTGCGTGTGAGTCACCAGCCAGTCGTGGCGCAGGAGGGCGGGGTTTGTCGGAACACAGGCGGGAACAAAACACCAGCTCGCGCTTCTCGCTGCCCAGTCCGAGCTAAACACCCGAGAAGAGCAGGATGGACAGATTTTACTGAAAAAGGCGAAGTCACAGTGCGTTAGAAATTTAAAAACAACGGTGAGAGACTTTTATAGCCTAGTAAAAACAGTAAAAGTGTTTAAATAATTTATGAATCCCGAAAGGAAAATGCGAGTGTCGATAGCTACTTTTATTTCTTTGCTAGGCTAACGGTCTGGTTCACTTTACAGCGGGCTTTCTGAACCAGATGAGTCCAAATCAAACGACATTAGTTGTAACCTATCGCAATTAAATAGTATTAATAATAGAATATGACAAAAAAATATATTATTTACAAAAAAAAACACATGAGGTTTAGCAAAACCATACGCTGTGAGGAAAGCGGCCAAATTCTCACTTCTAATGCAAAGGGGAAAAAAATAGTGAAAATAAGCACATAGACTTTGATAGACTATAGGGTATAGCCCAAAGCATTTGGATACATATCCAGTTGTTCTTCAAAAAACTTCGTCTTCCTTTATCTCTTTTTAATAATGGTGATAAATGGCGAAGTCAACGGAAAAAGGCACTATAAATAATTACATTAGACTGTGAAATTCCTCCAATGAATTCCTCCAATTTCATAATATATTCCTGTGTTAACCGTGACATTGTCTTTTTACTGCATTAATTGTAGATGACCTACTGCACCTAAACCTCTGTTGCTACAGTACTAAAAACTGACATAGGCCTGTCAGTTGTACTAATACCTGACATGGATATTTCGATCTGAGATAACGGATCAGACCAAATATGGCTGACAAGACCAGAAACTGTAGCAGAGCCAAGATGGTAGTAGCGACAGCCAGGAGAATGAGGGAAGATGTACAGTCTAAAAAAGTCATAGACAACTATTGAAAACATAATCTGTCAAAATATCACTTTCAATGTATAAATAAGATCAAACTATTGCAACATTGAATAGATGGTTCAGGAGTTGTGAAAGGTTGGTTTAGTCTTTCCTAACCAGGGCCTCTATATGGGGAAATTTTAAAAACACTGGACATGTATAAATCAAATGACCTCCTTGTATTTTTTTTTTTTTTGGCCATGTTGACAAGCCAGCTATGAATGGGTTAAACCTTAAACACAAATTTTAGAATTTGTTTTTAATAAGTATCTCCTGCAGAGAATTATGTGTCTTTGTATTACAAAAAAGAGTTACTTATAATGTTATTTTAGTTGCAAATTACACATAATGTAAGGGATTTTGCAAGGAGAAAACCAGCAATAGTTTCTTCCTGCCCACATCAGTGTATTTGAATAAAATGTAATTAAAGTGTGTGATCTCACTATTCATCAGGATAAACCGATTAAGCGCTCTATAGGGCTGAGCAGAGTCCAAACTCAACACATAATCAATGTGCTGTTTTTGAGATAATGAAACTTGCGGGGCTTAACGGCCAAGACTGCCACGGCGTTAATCGACTGTTCATCATGTTTTGCACAGTAAGCATGGCGAAGTGTGCCTCGGCCATGCTGTCTTCTTACTCAGTGTTTGTTTGTTATAAATACCAGAAAGAGAGGTATTTCCTCTTGAGACCTTGATTTTCAGTTGTCTGTAAATGTCACGGTTGTCTGTAAGCAGATTAACACACAGTCACTAGAGTTTAAAGGCAGACATTTAAACATTTTGCTTTTGGGAAACATACAGCAGATATGAACCCACATTATTGCAGCCCTCACTCCTTCAACACAACCGACACACATGCATATACATACTCACACACACAAGCGTTTCCTTTGCACAAAGACCAATTTCCTGGCATGGGAAATTGTCCACAGATGGTGATATCTCATATATTAGAGAAAATTGGGTTGGAATTTCAATAAAGTTCTTTTAAGCATCAAGCTGGAGATCTTCTTTTCGTCTTTTCAAATAAGTGGAACTTAAAAGGCATCAGCAATAAGGCCCCCAGTTAGAGGCAAAGTGAAAAAGGAGAGCGTTCAAAGCACGCTTGGGAGAACAGCCGTCAAGAGTTTTAATTAAGCTCCGTAGTTGCCCTGATTTGGGAGTAAGCCAGCAAACCAGTCCTGAAAGTTAACCAGCTTTATGGCTAGGCAGCCATCCAGGCAAATTAACTACTTTATGTCAATCGTACATTGTCAGCTGATAGTTATGTAGTTACTGTCACATCTTGTAAAACTGTAATGAGAAATGTTTTTGAGCTCCAGCACCAGCGTCAAGTACTCCACCTTTTAAATGCTGATGTAATTTGGATTTCTATTACAGGTAATGGCTACATTGAGGACAAGGAGCTCGAGAACTTCTTCAGAGAGCTGGAGATCGCAAGGAGAGGTGCAGGTGTGGTAAGTAAACAGAAGAGGAGGGTTTTGAATCTTTATGAGTCTACAGTTTACAATGGTAATTAGCCAATATGAAGACAGACAATTATACACTTTGATGACAGCTTGTACTACAGTCAGTTCATAGATGTTTAAATGGGGTGCTGATTTTTCATCAGAAGTGTGTCCTAATGAGTCCAGAATAAAAGAGACTGACTCTTGTCAAGCTTGAGATCTCCTTTTAAATGAAGCTCTTGCAATATCTCACCAAAGGTCACGGCAATACAACCAATAGCATATAGAGTAACATACAATCTAGTTATAAGATGGGATGGAAAGGGAGACTCTACAGATTCAGGAAATGTTTGAACTGTATTTCTGCACTGCGTTATCACATAGATAGAGAAACATATCTAGAAACATTGAGTTAGAACCCAGAGGGTTAAAATGTCACCAATTTGTCTAGGAGGGAAGAGGAAAGGATCTTTCTCTGCTAGTATTAAACCAAAGCTCTTTTGGCATGCCTCTGTGTTTCAGGACCCCACAAATGCATCTTTTAGAGAGAAGATGAAAGATTTCATGCAGAAATACGACAAGAACAAAGATGGCAGGATTGAGATGTCGGAGGTAAGAAATGGTGCTGTTCCAGAAATTGAATATGCAGCCAGTGCACTTGACAAGGTCAGACTGCAAAATGGCCTTTAAGGTGGTAGATCTTCAGAATCACTCTCCATGTTTTATACGCTCTGAAGTGAAAGGAGGCCTTGCTTCGCCGCTTTAATCTTCACACTTGCCATTGCGCTGCAAGAAACAGTTTTCCCAGATAGAGGAGGAAGGATCTTTTAGATCCATTCACACCCTCATTCTGTGGTGTTTCCATCTCTCCATTCTCTGTCTTCTCAGCTGGCTCAGATCCTGCCAACAGAAGAGAACTTCTTGCTTTGCTTCAGACAGTTTGTGGGCTCCAGCTCTGAGTTCATGGCGGTAAGGAAGCTGTTTCACTTTTATTCACTTTTTACAGTTTTGCTGTACTGCTTCACTAAAGCCAGTTCAGGTACTACCACAGACAAACTTTAACATCCATGCCTTTTCTGATGCATTGAGTCGGGGCGGATTTAGAGATTCTGGTGCTCTAGGCAAAAGACAAGAATAGGGCCTCCCTGGATTCGCATTTATAAATTAGTAAGGCTCTGTCTCTTACTAAGGCTGAGTGGCACAACCGTCTGCACTGCAAATATGATATCTTGGCAAGTGAAATCTTAAATCTAGTCAATATATCCAATAATTCTCATTTTGAGATTACAAGAATATTATAAGATAATTTGACTTATTTCTAAACTTTACTTAAGTCATTTTATTAATGACAAGTGAAATTATTATGACATTATTATGATAAGTGAAATTATCTCACTGTATTGGCAGATAATTTGTCGGTCTGTTGAGCCTGTGTAGCACTCTGTTCTGACTGAAAACAACAGTTAGTTTCGGGAGTGCAGCGACAGACTTTTGCTTTCGGCCCTCTTTTTGTGTTTCTCTGCTGCACTTGTCTAACTTTATTTGACTTTCCCCCTTAACACCTAGAAAATCATGCAGAAGAACTCTCTCCGAAATCTTACTACTGCTTAATTGTGTCATCAAATAACAACACTGACTAGACTCACTATAATCACCAGGGGAGGTGCTGCGATGAAATTGCTAAAAATAATCGCAACAATTGCAAGTAACAGTTGTTTTTAAATTGCATATCTATTTTGAAATACGTGATTTAACATCAAGACATACAATATATCTAATTTGTATTTTTCTAATTTATCAAATTTGTTTGTAATGAGATGTATGAGCTGTGCCTCTTTAGACTTCATAGAGTCTGTATGTTGTGTAGTCTAGTTTCTTGCATGGTAAAATTGAACAGAGTCACTTTCTTTAGCAAAAGGAAAGGCAACTGAACATGTCTAGTAATATTATAGTCTGCATTAGACTTTCTTTGTCTAAAGGGGTCTTTAAAGGGTCAAAACCAAAAAACACTTATCCTCGGGCCATGCCTAGAAAGTTTCTTTTTATCTCTCAAAATAGACACACAATCAAGAGGACAAATATCTCAGTTATGACTAATTTTTGCAATGTTTTGTTACAATATTCTTATAATGTGCTTAAGGAGGGGTGGGCGATATAGAAAAAATGTAACATCACAAAAGCAGTTTTCACACTACACAACACGCATCATGATATTTAGTTGTTCTGAGCTTTGAGGGGAAATTAAAAAGATCCTCTAGTGCCACATTTTAAAAATACTACTAGAAACTATGAATACAATGATTTGTATTTTGCATTTCATATATCGTGCTGAGCTAAATTTAGTTAAATAAGACTAATTCTGCTCTCTTTGTAATGACTGTAATAACTTGCAGTTGTTCAGTGTCCTTTAAGTACTGATGATCCGCTCAGAAAAACGTATTGTGATGTGTCACAATAATGATAAATATTAATAAATTATATGACCTACCCCTACTTATGAGCATTTAGCGAGTGCATTTCTTTAAGCAGTCCTAATCTCATTTTTAAACAGCTTTATTGATTAAAATGCTACATTGTCCCAGGTAGAGCATTTCAAAATACTCAGATTAATACACTTACCTGGAATAAATTTTGTCAGTAATTTGCCTAAAGGCCACACTTTAGGCAAATGACAGACAAAATGACAAACTATGAAACACATACTGATCATACTGAATGTTCTGATGAAGTAATCACTTTTTCTTGTCAAATGCAGTAATATTGTATAAATCTTACAACAAGGGCACACAACTTTATTACTTTCAAGTTATCCGGAATCGCCTCCACATGATTTTGTCTGCTCAGCTCTGTGGCATTTTGTTGGGGCTCACATAGAGCAGTGCTTCTTAAAATCAATTGAATTTGTTAAAGGATAGTGTTGGGATCCAGATGGAGTTTTCTGAAGGATAATGAATCATTCAATGAGTGAAGTGTCATTTGAGTCCACAGCATTTAATGCTATACAGGGCAAAATCTGTTAATAAGTGTTTTATCTTAAATATGTAAAATTGAATGAAAATATTTTCAAGCAAATTGCAAGTGTATTGCATGTACAAGGACAAGTTATTCATTTTCAGGAGATATTTCTGAAAAGATTAGATATAAGATAATCCACGTGCATAATTTTCAAAGGAAAATAAGTGAACACATAGAAGTTTCCAAAACTGGAATTAAAAACAGTTAGACAGGAAATAGATAAAAAAGAAGACAATTTGCACTAGAACACAGAAACTACACATCTGAGATGTGAGTTAAGGTTTGGAGGTGTGGAAAAGTATCCTTGAAGACTTCTTTAAAAAACAACGTCCTTTTTTAGGATTACAGGCATTTTGACATGTCGACCAGCCACTCATATTCCAAATAAGTTATTACTAAATAAATGTATTAACAGGAACATTTTCCATGCTCAAATGCATATGTAATGTGGCCCTGACTGACAGTAAAAAAATCATTTATGAACAAAACAGTGAAATTTCACTAGCCCCACAAATATAACACATAACACACAATGATACCCAATGGGTCACAACCCCCAAAATTCACCCTTTTTTCTGTTTTTGAAAGCAAACCTATCCACATTCAAGTCACAGTATATGAGACTGCAAAGCAGAACTTATTGTGTATGCATCTCACTCTGTAATATTCCACCACAGCAAAAAAACTGCAGTAACAGTAAAGAGAGATGAGAAAACTTCAAATTGATGTTTCTCATTCCTTGACTTTGATCATAAAGAATGATTGAGACAGGTTTGGTGGTGGAGGGTGGTCGACCTTCTCGCCATTACATTATGTAAAGCTGGAAAAAGAGTGATTTAAAGGGGAAAGGGGAACTTTTTAATCACCCGGTGCGGTAGGCAAACCTTTTAAAGGGCTGGGATGGAATGAGGAAGTACAAACTTCTATTTTCAGAGTAATACATTATAGATGGGCCGCTGTAATTCTCCACAGACCTGAGAAGACAGGGCATCTATCTTTGATAAGAACCCTTGCTGGAAACAGGACAGCTGCTAGATTAAAACATTAATTAAATTGCATTTCGCGCTCCTTGTCCTCTCACAATGCACACCCGAGCTGAATAGAAAATGGAGATGGATAATGAAAAAGCCAGGATGATTATGGAAACGAAAACTTGATAATTATGACTCCTTTGCGCGCTTCCACACGCACACAGACACCTTTCTTTCTGAATGGAAAGAGAGAGAATGTGGATTGCGTTTGCAGTTTTCGTTTTCCTACAGATCAGAACGTTACTGTAGTTTTGCCAGTGAAACGTGAAATTGATGGAATTTATTTTTGAATAAAGACTGCAGAGTTAAAGCACTGTACAATGAACTCCGACTGAGTTACATTTGAATCAGAGCTCAGTTTAAGCCCTGCTTGAGTCAAGCGCTTGGTGGTTTCAAGTTACAAGCTTGGCACTTTAACTGTATGTTATGTAGCAAGAGCAAGATTGAAAATTGTGATATGTCACATAACAGAGCAGTTAAACATGTAATTACTGTCACAATTTACTAATTAGCTAATTAAACATGTAATCACTGTCCTTATTTACTTTTATTAAGTGTAAGTCATTATTATTCATTAGGTTTAACTCCTTTCATGTTGAGAAGTAAAACAAACATGATTTTATTCTTAATTACATTTATTTTTGTTGTAGTTTGATTGCAGACTAGTATTTCTTCCTATATCTAAAGTTCTAA
The DNA here is from genome assembly GCA_023558415.1 of Piaractus mesopotamicus. Classification (NCBI taxonomy): domain Eukaryota; kingdom Metazoa; phylum Chordata; class Actinopteri; order Characiformes; family Serrasalmidae; genus Piaractus; species Piaractus mesopotamicus. The sequence continues at coordinate 12,828 of JAILXH010162393.1, forward strand.
AAATTGAAATGCAACCAAAAACATGACCAGTGTTTATAATCTGGTTTCAGTAATTGTAATTCTGCAATTAACCCTATGTTATGTGTACATGTCTGTTTGTAGGCCTGGCGAAGGTACGATACAGACCGCAGTGGTTACATTGAAGCAAATGAATTGAAGGTAAGCCATATGTCTGCATTTGCACTCATATGGCCTTCAGCATAGTCCCTGCAAGAACTATACTGTGGCTACTCCTAGATGGTGCTCCAACAGTATGGTCCATCACCAACTGTTCTATCATTAAATAAGAACCAATGGTAATAATAGTGTAGCTTTTGAAAATGCATGAACCAAGCTCAAGTAGACATTGTACTATTTCGTAGCTTGGGTATGACTCACAAATCTGGGCTACATCAATGTAATGCTCTTGCCCTCTTGCTGGAAAAACAAATGGAAAGCATGCAAATCATACTGGCCATGTCAACTGCCACCCAAAGGGAATATTCAAATCTCTGCATTGACTCAGAACATACAAATAGAGAAATAATCACCTGCAGGTGGTCAATTTTCACAAGAGATATGTATAATTTGTACTTTACTAAACCCAGCTCTATGTAAGGCATGGGCTTTTCATCCAGACTACGATGACCGTGACCCGTTCCTTTTTTAGGGCTTTCTCTCAGACCTTCTTAAAAAGGCTAACAGACACTATGATGACCAGAAACTGCTGGAATACACACAGACTATTGTAAGTATCTCAGCCCAGACATATCTTTTTACACTGTTACCTTTATATTAGAACCGTCATGCAATATCCCGAATAGTAATTACATCTTAGTGGCTCATTTAAAGTCTATATTTGATGCTACACACACTTAGTGGTCTTTTATGACTTGTATTACTCAAGATCCCAACAATTTTAGCTTTTCAAAGAAGAACAGACTGGCTATTAAAAACCAGAAACAAAGCATGCAGTGCACACAGATGACTTTGGATTTTATCTAGCCATAAAATTACATAAACTGCTATTATTCATTCCGGAGCTGTTAACCACCACACTGGTTCAGTGATTAGGGTTTACACTGTCCTACGGGTGTGTGTTCGCACTCCAGCTGTACTGGCATATGTCACCTTCGTAAGGCCAGAGGGCCGACCTGAATTACACTAAGATAAGCTGTACAAAACTGCACAGCAACGAAAGCATAAAAATATAACCAATAAATGTTCAATGAATGCAGAATAATATTTGACTTTTTCAAACGAATAGTTGCTCCAAACTTTAAGTGTCATAAGAATGCTATTTTAATACTAAATATTAATACTAGAGAAGTGGTGTCCATTTGCTCTTTCTGCATGCATATGTAGTAACGAATAGGACATTTTCTACACATTTTGATGAATTTGCTCTGAGAGCCAGATGAGATATTACTTTTAAGCAATGAGCAAATAATAGCACACATTGGTTAGAAATTATTTAATGTTTACCACCTATTAATGATGATAAATATCTCTCACTTCCTCAGCTCAAGATGTTTGATCTGAATGGGGATGGAAAGTTGGGTCTCTCTGAGATGGCAAGGTGAGCAATGTTTTAAGAATGCTCCAGTTAATAAGGTAACAGGTAATGCCTAACCTTGTCTCAAATATGTTTTTCTAATGGGCTGTTACCTCTGCTTCTCATTGTAAGGCTTCTACCAGTTCAGGAAAATTTCTTATTGAAATTCCAGGTGAGAACACAATTTCAACAACTTACTTTGTTATAAGTTACAAGCAAAGTTGCACATGTACACCAAACTCTTTTCTAAAGGCAGACTTGTAAATGAAGGACTGTTTGTGCTGTGTTGTAGGGCATCAAACTGACTGCTGAGCAGTTCAACGCCATCTTCACATATTATGACAAGGTAGTGTGCAGCATAAAGTGAACATGAATGTCACATGCAATAACACAGTGTGGAAAGTCTCCCCCGGGCAACAGTCTGGTTTAGCGCAGTGGAAGTTCTCTTGTCTTTCTCTTTTACGTCTGATTTCCCTCACTCCTGCGAATTCCATTTTGCATGCAAATGAGCGGCGTTTCCACTCACCTGAGCAGGTAAATGACTGTGAGGGCTGCACCTGTTCTTGTAGGTTTGGCCCCTTGAGCATACCCATGAAATCATTTGTTTAACAATGCCTTTTTGAGTGACATAATTCCAAATGCAAATCAGGAGGGCACGGTAACATTTCCCAACCAACAGGAATTTGTCCTTCTGAAAATCTCAGCAAAACTCATTCATTCGTCTTGTTCATCTTATATGTCAGCATATGTATGGTCGTATAGTCCATTCCCCTAATAATACTCCCTAATGTTTTGTGCTACTCCAACAGACTACTCTATAAATTCAAAGTGTTAGGTTTTAAACACTTTTATACAATGCTTTTTAAAATGTTTAATTGTGGTATTAACCTTTCTGAGAGCAAATTTGGGAAATCTTGAATGTGGCATCAAATAAATATCGAGGTTTAATACCTAGAGCTGGGTAGTAAGTAGTTTCATTTACTCGATTGCATGTACTCAAGTACAATTTTGCTAGATTTGTACTTTCCTAAGTATTTTTAAATAATAATAAGTATATGTGTGAAGAAAGTAATCTACACTTTACTTAAGAATAGAGCCTAACAAACTTCAGTTAATGTACAGATGGATGCTAGATGTTCTACAAAATTACTTAGTAACAGTATTTTTTTTTCCTGCTACTTTCGTGCTTCTACTCAAATTGTTTTTGGAGAGATACTTTTAGCTTTTCTCGAGATATAATGTCTTTGAAGTTACAATATTTTTACTTGTACGTAGGCTACTCTACCCAGCTTTGTTAATACCTAAATGTTACATGACCATTTGTTATTTTCTTTAACACTGATGTTTATTTGATTCTCTACATTAACACTGTGACGCTCTTAAAAAGTGTTAAAAAAGTGTTTAAAACCTGAACATTTGGTTTGACAGCATAAATTTGTGTTGTCTGTTCAGAGGTAGCAAACAAGAACAATGTAACAAATGCTGAAAAGGCTCAACTAAATTAAAAAAATAAACTGAAAACAGTGCTGAGCAAAGAGAGACTGTAAAACAGAATCTCCTCTTGCGTGTGGAGGCTTGCTATGAGGACAAGTGCAGATACTTAATTATAAATGAAATGTGGTGTGCGTATGCATGAAGTGTGTTGAACGCTAAACATTTCCATGTAGAATTCCTGCTGCGTTCCCCTCACAAGCATAGCCCTAGTTCTTCACTCTCATCTACATCAGAGGCAGCTGCATTTGCCACAGTGGAATTATGGGTAAAAAAAAAACATTAATGGCATGAGGCACGCCAGGTCAACTGAGCACTAACGCAGTTCACAATGCTCCTACAAAATGTGCCGAGCTTTGGAAAATGCAAAAAGTTTGACTGTTTAAAGTGCAAACAAATAGGCTGACCTTCGCCATCACCCAGAAGACTTTGAGGTGCAAAAATAATAAGTACTGCTTCCTCTTTGTATTTTTATTGAGTTATGACCTCATCCAAGGCCTGTGAAAGAGTAAACAGTGAAACAGCAAATCTAGAATCCCAACGTCATTATGGTCCTATGTGTCAGGACAATCTGCTCCCTGACATTACTGTGCAAATCAGGCCTAGACGTTGCATTAACCCTGTCTTACC
>JAILXH010162486.1:10835-22586 GCA_023558415.1 Piaractus mesopotamicus
AGCAGGTGGTAGAGAGTGGCATTCTGCCTGTTCTGGCTCAGGCGCTGAGGAGGAAGAGCTCTCTCACCGTACACACAGCCAGATTGGTAGCTGAACTCGCAAGAGAGGGTAAGCAGGGTTCAGCTGTTTCAGATAGATGTATATATGACCTGCAATGTAAAACATACACACTGAGTTTCTAGTTTTTTAGGTACGCCTACCTACACTGATTGGCCATTTTTTCAGCTACCTCCACCAACCATAAAGGTGCACTTTGTTGATTTATAACTACCGACCAAAGCTCATCTATTGTTGCACAACCATCATTGTAAAGGTACCAGCAAGGAACTGCCAGTATTCATTTCTATTTAGGTGGTGGTCCAATGAGTAGAGGTACAAGGTACAGTACTGTGTAAATGTCGAAAAGGCCATTGAGTACAATTTATTCACATTTCAGCCTCAGTAAACAAAAGCAGAAGACACATATTTAACAGAATATGACACAGAAGCCTCAACAACTAAATGTAATAGAATTTACAGTATTTAGTGTGTCCAACCCTTTGCAGGGATATTTTTCATCACCTCCAGTTCAGTCTTAGAAGTTCTGATTCTCACTATCCAATTAATCCCAAACACATTCAGTCATGCTGAAGTCTGGCCTCTGGGGTAGCCAGTCTTGCATGGTTGCGTGGTTGTTAGGAGTCTAATTTTCTCTCTTTTTTTTTTTTTTAAGTTTTGGAAACTCCTATAAGCAGTTTGACCACTACACTATCACTGATACTTCAAAATGTCTTAACGTCTAATCATTCCCTTATTCTGTGGTGTTTGTTCATAGCTGTAGTGAGAGACAGCTGCTTCGAGACTGGCATTATATCTGCTCTTCTGACGCTGCTGCTCAGTAAGGACCAGGATCTGCTGCTGCATGTTAGCCGAGCTATCGGGAGAATCTGCTACGACAGCAGTGAGTCCACTTCATTTTCTCCTCACCACATAACAAAAACAAAGCCAACATATAATTCACTCTTTCGAAAGGCAAGATGATGTCTCACACAATTAGCATGAAATACAAAGTCAGAAGAATGATTGTAAGAAACTATCTACATATATTTGTGTAACCTTTTATAAGCAATTTTATCTATATGTACATCTTTGCATTATAATATGACCAAATGTTATCAGCGTGCTTCATTTAGTTATATTTAATCAATGTACTACATGATTAAGGACTTAAAAATATGTAGTTTTAGTGTAATTTTACTGTTGCGACCTTTCAGTTTTTGTTTACTAACCATTAAGGTGCATTTTATGGTTGGTAAATCTAAATATGAATGTCATGGTTAGACGTCCATGGTTTCAGCTGTCATTTTATTATCTGTGATTTATGTCATGCGTGAAGGCATTTTTTTATACAAGCACTACTTAATCATGCAAATGGTTCTTTGAGTGTTCATGGTTCTATATAGAACCTTTTTGAAAGGGATTCTATATAGCACCAAAAAGGGTTCTTCTATTGCTACAAGCTTGACATCGTAACAATAGAAGAACCATTTTGGGGCTTTATAGAACCTTCAAAAAAGTTCTACATAGAACCATCTATCGCACATTCTGCATCAATCTGAAGAACCCTTTCACGATGTAAAGAACCTTATTAACAAGCATTTTTTTTACTAAAGAACCCTTGAAGAGCCATCTTTTATAAGAGTGTAGATGTAGGAATGATGCTGTGAGGATTTGATTGCATTCAGTCACAAAAGCATTAGTGAGGTCAGGTACTGATGTTGGATGGTTAGTTCTGGATCACAAATGCCACTCCGACACATCCCAAAAGGTGTTTGATGGAGCTCCATCACTCCAGAGAACACAGTTCCACTGCTCCACAGCTCAATGCTGGGGGACTTTATACCCCTCTAGCCAACACCTGGTGTTAAGCATGATCTTAGTCTCATATGGAGCTGTTCCTTAATGTCCTGTTTTATCAATGCTGAATTCACTATTTAGAAGGACTGTCTGGATACTTTTGGATATATAGTGCATTCAAGGTGCGTCATGTTCAGATGATGCAAAGCAGCTTCCTTTAATTCAGCAAGATTTCCAAAACTATTCTCTTTACCACCGATACAAAGGTCCCTTTTTTCTTGCGACCTTTTGAGTAGAGATAAGTGAAACTTATTGCTTATATGTTTGCCAGAATATCACATTTCAGCACCACTCTAGTCAAAGCAACAAACATAATGAGGCTATTTAACTTTATTACTGTGAGCCCAGCCCAACAGTCACTCTAGACTGTCAGTGTGGGTTTGTCAGTCTCCGGATGCAATCTGTGCGACTGATCAAAGTTCTGATTATTGCATTCATTATGTTGTAGATCTTCAGCAGATAACCCTTTTGAGCAATGTTTGTTTTGTGTGCAGATTTGCAGCAGGAGAGGCTACTGAGGCTGGGAGCTGTCCCGCGGCTGGTGGCTGTGCTGCTGCAGCACTGTGAGAATGAGGCCCTGCTCAGCTCCTGCCTGATGACTCTGTGTAACCTGGCTGATATGGGCGAACAGGACGACTCCAAGTACGTGTGGGAGAAGGGTGGGCATTTTGACGAAGGAGAGCAAGTGTTCCACGGCACGCCCCGGCACTCCTTTGGTTTTGTGTCAGCAGTGACGGTGGTCCGACTGAACCAGTGGCCCCAGGAACAGTACTCAGTGAGCGTGGAAGTGCTTCAGAGATGCTCCACTCTGTTTTGGGGGGCACATAATGGACGTCAGACTGGCTGGCGCTTGCCAAGCTTCACACACTTAGGCTGCTGTCCCAAATTCTACAAGGTTATTAAGTACTCAGTGAGGAACATTCCTAAGAACAGGAGTCTGAAGACAGCAGTGTTTCACACATTCTTGTGAGGATAGATGGTCATCTCAGAAGAACTTTAAAGGGCTTATTTGAAGAATAATAAGAATAAAAAAGTTTCATTTCAACAGCTGATGCAGTGTTGAATGTGGATGGATGGAAGCATCATGGCCCTAAATGTCTACTGTGCTCAGAACATAAGAAAGTACAGTACTGTGCAAAAGTCAGAGACCACCCTTCATTCATTAAATTATCAGTCAAAATGGCCATTAAGTACAAGTTACTCAGTTTTCAAGTAGAAAATGTATCATGCAAAAAATTATCTTAACCTGTAATGTAAGTTAATGTAAAGATATTGTATTTTAAATAATTTTGGAGCATTCATCTTACACAATGTGAATGAAAGCTGCTGTCCAGTATTTTCAGGAGACTTGTTTTTTAGTTTTTCAAGTAAATCTGCAGGGATAATGTTCCTCACCTCCAGAGTTAAGACTTAGAAGTTGGTTGCATTTTCTGCTTCTCAAAATGGAAGGATAGACAGAACACCTGTGGATTTTTTGGAAAGAGGTAAGCTTTAAGTACTGTTTATCTGATGTTGACAGTTTTGGTGGTCTACCAAGTCTTGCACATTTCTTAGGAGTCTCATTTTCTCTTTTTCTTTTAATATTTTTTAATTATTTATATTTATTATATATAACTGCTGGGGTAGACACCAGCTCCCCCCGTGACCCAGAAGGATAAGTGGCTTAGAAGATGTGTGTGTGTGTGTGTGTGTGTGTGTGTATTATATATAATATTTATTCTTCATTTTTGGAAACCCATTATTTCAATTGTTTTCGTTTGACTTTCCCCTTCCTTACCCTCAGAAATATCTCCTGAAAATAAATAACTTGTACTTAAATTAAATTAAATAACTATATATAAAATTATACTTTTATACATAAAAATGGTCTCTGATTTTTGCACAGTACTGTATATTGTCACTCTCATAACACAACTGTGTATTTCTGAAATCATAACTTTACAGAAAAAAGGAAAAAACGTCTTAACGTAAATGTGATTAATGTAACAAGATTTTATTCCTAGATTATTTCTGTTGGCCAATTTATCATGAAATGTTTGCACAACATAAAGGGCAGCTGGTGTTTTCAAATAGTGTAAAAAACACCACTAAAAAATTAATGAGATGTTGATTTGACAACAACAATATTGTTGCTGTTTGCATCATAACATTATATCTCCAACCTGCTAACTTTACAGGAGAAGGAAAACATTCTTAACCTTGAACGGAACAAGATTTATTCCAGGTAATTTTGTAGCATTTCAATTGGTCCGTTCATCATGAAATTATAACACATTGTATTGAGCAGCTGACGTTTTCAAATTCTGTGAAAAAAAAAATGGATGGCTTTTTCCAACAGCAACAATAGGTTTGTAAATATAAAGTCGAAGGAGTTGACAGGGTAATTGTTCCTAAGTTTGTCAGACCCAAGTGTCCAGTCAGATTAAGTCTGTCTTAGCTTGCACTGAACATTAGAGGGGATAGAGGGAGAGGTGCAGTCTGCTAGCTTTGCAGCACTTAAGTATCTAAGAGGCCTTACTGTACTGGATTCCATAATCAACAGCAGACCACAGAGGCTTAAACGAACCCAGTGTTTCGGATTCAGAGCAGCTATCTCACTCAGACCAGGATAAGCAACCTGCTGGACTAACGAAGCTAACACCTGGCTGTTTATAAAAAGGACAGTAGTGAGTGAATACGGTGCTCACAGAGCCTTATGTTCATGTGTGCAGGTGTGATGGACACATTATACAATACACATAATACATGATACACATAATAATAAAAACGTCCAGCCAGATATCTTAATGCAACTTGTTCTAAGCAATGTTTTCCATATTGTAACATCACCAGAATTTACCAGCAGACTTTATTTCGATTTTGTCAATATACCACACAATTAAGGAAATAATATATGCAGTTTTTGTGTGATTCTGCCACTGTGATCTTTCATTTTTTGTTTAGTGTTTTACAAATCTGAATATGAATATTAGGGATGCACAATAATATCGGAATCATACTGACAGATGTTTAGGCTTGAGGAGCAGAACATTTAGGCTGCACTAGGCTACTGCTCTGAAACATCTGTATTTTATGTTTCTCTGGAATGCTAATCCAGGTAGTCCCAGTTTCTACATTTTATAAATGTTTATATATTGGCATCGGCAGATATGTACGTGAATATATTGGATATCAGCTTCGGCCCATAATTCCCATATTGGTGCATCCCTGATGAATATGTCATGTTCAAGATGGGTATGTTTTCTGGGCCTTATAGCCTTTATCAGGCATAAAGGCAGTTTTTCCATACGTAGCTCAATCATAGCGGTTGCTTACTACAAACTCTGTGAAACATTTAAAGTGCATCACATGCAGATGATGCTTTCATTAAGGAAACAGCAGCTTAAGCAACTTTTTTTGCAGAAATAATGTCCTCTTTCTCTTGAAATGCAGCTTTTTGAAGATGAAGAGGCATTGTGTTTGAATTACGTTGTTCAGCTTCAACTCTGAATGGTGTTTGCTGCTCCAAGCCCATGCCACTGCTTGACCAATTCCTGTGACTTGTTGACCATTTCATTCCAGTGCTCCAGCTCTTTGCCTCTGGCATACATGAATGGCCCAATGACCACCAGACCCAGTGACTCTGTAGACAGGAAGAAATGATTGAATACATTGAAGCAAAGCAAGTTTCCTGCTTATGTCATATACTGTGATACCTTTGTATGTTTCTGTATATACTGTCACTGTCATAAAAACGGTATATAGAAACGGTAGCTTCTCAGGAGAAGGAAAATATTTGTAACTTTAATGTATACAATCGTATGCAAAAGTTTGGCCACCCCTGGTCCCCTCTGTAGAGGATGTGAAAATAAGTGCACATCTTCTACAGAGAATAAATTTTATGCACAGTTACTGTTTATCTGCTGAATTTAACATATTTGGAAATTAATATATAAATATAAATAAATAAATATAGAGTTAGTAGGTTTTAGAACTGATAAGATTTTTTTACACTCTGATGTAACGTGATATTACTCCTTACTTGGTGCTGTGGTGCTAGTGGTGAGGTTACAGTCAGCAGGCTCTTCTGTGGCTGGCTGCTGGAGCTCCAGGTTCAGACAAGTAGCGTCCAGCTGCCGAGGATGGAGCCTGAAGGTCAGCTTCTCGTTAAAGGTGGGCTCACTGCCTCGGGCTACCGAAGTCCACTTCATCTTCACCACCTGCGTGTGTATCTGCAAAGAGACCTGCACACAGACACCTGTCCAACCCACGGAGTAAGACTTTACACCACATCACTCGACCATATCACATTTCACCTTTAGCCAGAGTTATGCTTAATACAAATAAATAATACAAATATATTGTATATAAATCTCACCAGTGTTGCTGGAACACTGGAGTCCACGAGCTCTAAGCACAACCACAGTGAGGCGCTGGAGAGACTGGTTGTAGTTTAGAGACACTTGGACATCGCCATGCTTTGAGAGGGGCTGACAGAAGTGGAAGAGAGGTTACATTGTAAAGGACCCATATCCTAATTTTTTATTGTGTTTATTTTGTTTCCCTGAGGTCCAATTATTACATACCAAAAAAGTTCATTTTCACATGACCATTTTCAGCATTCCTTTATCCTTTACAGTTAAAGAGGCTGTTTTTATTATAGTGCTTTTAAAAATTATATATACAAATGGCTTCTGTTACGATTGACTAGGGTATTGCACCACATTCAAAAAGCAGTCCAGGCTGAAACACTCTTAACCTTATTGTGAATGAGCATGGCTATAGTTTTTGTGACATCACAAAAAAGTCAAAATTTGCCATTTTGCAGCTTAGTTTCCATACATGGACTGGATGAATTGGAGAGTGAAAAGTTTTGAACCTCTAACAATATTTACATCCAACATTTTAATAAAAATGAAAAATCAGTTTTCATGATATGGGCCCTTTAAAACAATGGCAACAGCTATGACTCAATAAAATCCACAGCTACACTGTCCTTCACAACCTCATTTTTAAAGGTGAAGGCCTGCATAATTACATGGTTAAAATGTAAACAAAGTCATTACAAGAGGTTTGATGTGCAACTACAGAAACCGAGTTAAATTATTCACAGTGGTGGTGATAGGAAGCAGACGCCTGAAGATTTTAATGCCTCTAAAAGCCACCTCACAGAAACTTATGGCATGAAATAGTTATGAATGTGCCGCCTGATGCCCGAGACATTTTTTAATGATAGTTTTTAGCAGGTTTCCGGCCTAAAGCACATTTTTTAAAAACCATCATACACAGTATTCAAAGAAAGCTTACTTTTCAGATTAACAAAACATTTAAAAAGACTTGTGTTGGTTCGCTGGTCGTTTTGGATAATACATAATATGACTATATTTGCAGTCTTTGTGAGCCCTGGTTCCTATAACCAATATTGTGAAGAAATAAATGTCTGTAAGTTTCTCTGCTATGAAGTATTTCAAACCACTCTGAATAACTGCATGTAGATTCAACTATGCAACCTGAAAAGACTGAACTATGTAGAAGTTTTGAAAAATAAGTGGAATCCCACTTTAATAAAAGACTTCTTTGTCATTTTGCAGTAATTCAACAAATAAAACAGAACGCTATTCAGATGTTTTTATGTTATTTACAGAAAAGCTACAAAACTAATGAAATAACAAAGTGCTACCTTGGGAACAGTAATATAACCCACACATTTCTCTCCTTGCTGTGATATTAGCATTCATCAGAAAACTATTTAGCTGTCTAAACCACATTTGATTTTCAATATGTGCATACAGTGCTGTGAAAAAGTATCTGCCCCCTTCCCTGTTTCTTCTATTTTTGAATATTTGTCACATTTGAAAGTTTCAGCTTGTTACACTACTTTTAATATTAGACAAAGATAACCCAACAGAAAATGCTGTTCTTAAATGACAATCTCATTTATTAAGGGAAAAATGCTAATCAGCCCTATCTGGGCTTATGTGAAAAGGTATTGCCCCCTTAGCTACTAAATCAACCAGTTAACCAAATTCAATTAACTATTGGGTTCAATTTCACTATCCACACTCGGGCATGATTACTGTCAGACCTGTTTAATCTAAAGATCACTTAAAAAAAACCTGGTGTGAAACAGGCTAGAAGATCTCAAAAAGCAGCACATTATGCCACGTTCTAAAGAGATTGAAATACAAATGCAAAAACAAAGTCATTGAAATCTACAAGTCTGGAAAGGGTTACAAAGTCATTGCTAAGGCTCTGGGACTCCAGTGAATCACAGTGAGAGCCATTATTTACAAATGCAAAGAACCTGGAACAGTGGTGAACCTTCCCAGCAGTGGTCGGCCTACCAAAATTTCACCAAGTGCTCATTAATGACTTATCTAGGAGGTCACATAAGATCCCAGACGAACATGTAAAGAACTGCAGGCCTCACTTGCCTCAGTTAAGGTTGATGTACGTGATTACACAATAAGAAAGACACTGGGCAAAATGTCATCCATGGGACAGCTGCAAGGCACAAATCACTGCTGGCCAAAAAAGAACACAAAGGCTCATCTCACATTTACCAGAAAACATCTAGATGATCCCCAAGACTTTTGGGATAATATTCTATGGACTGATGAGTCAAAGGTGGAACTTTTGGAAGATATGGATCCCGTTACATCTGGCTTAAAGCTGACGCTGCATTCTACCATGAGAACATCATACCAACAATCAAATATGGTAGTGATACTGTGATGGTCTGGGACTGCTTTGCTTCTGCAAGACCTGGACAACTTGTCATAATTGGTGGAAACATGAATTCTGCTCTCAAAAAAACCTGAAACATTTAAATTTGCAAAATAGAAGAAATCCCGTGAGGGAAAACACTTTTCACAGCACTTTAAGTGCTTTTAACAAAGGTTTACAAAAGAAAAGTGTCAAATCACTAATTAGACAAAACCTGCTCTTCATAGCGAAACAATTTAACGAACATGAAGCTGGGTGTTGCAAAATAAACCCAAAGTATTAAGAAAACATAATGTATTAAGGAACATAATGGTACAATAAATTAGGCCCTTTACATATTTCTATATAAGATCAGATACTGGATAGAATGTCTAATAGGACTTTATGAGGCTGCTTGTGTACCTGATCACTCTCTGTCTCCAGGTCCCTCCATAGTACTTTGCCTGCTGCCTCTCTGAGCTCAGAGGGTCTGAGAGGGAAGAGAACACGGCCCAGCATGTGGTGCTTCTTCAAACGGTCTACACTGTACATGCTCATGCTCAGCGTACACTGTCCCACACTGTTATTAGACACCTGCAGAGCGCAAGCAGGACTCAACCCTCACTCACACAGCATCACTTTACATAACCACAGTAGCATGAAGTGAAATGAATTAAGACATTCATTAGTTATACAAGTAGATATTAAAAACGTGAGGAGCTATGATGCAGTGTGTCTATTTCCATGATTCATAACAAATTAACTTCTTTAAAATCTTTTGCTCTTTCTGTACTGGTGAAAAATCACCACATACACAATTTTCTCCATGTCCCAATGTAGTTGATCAGTCAGTTTGCTTCTTAAGTTTTGCACTGAGGCTACAAGGTTAATATAGTTCATGCCTACCTCAAACCACACTGTTAAGTAATTTCAAATAGACTTACTCATTTGTTTTCTGTCACTGCATGACATACTGTTTATTTAATTTATTGGCAAAATGATGCTTCATAGCTAACAACAATAGTAGCTTGAATTTTGCCCATACTTTTCGTCAATATCATAAAATGCATACGCAAGTCTATTTAGAATATTTAACAACTAAATACAGTTTGATGCAATGTTAAACTGGTGGCTGTACACTTCAATTACTTTTTAGCTACATTAGCCTTGTAGCTCCAGTGCAAAACTAAATAAGAAAACTCAGACACCAAACATGGCTTAGCAGTCAACTACGATTGAGGTACCAAGGAAAACTATGCGACTTTGATTCTTTGCCCAACTATCACCTTAAAGAAACTGAAAACATGGAGCGTCTACATTAAAGTGTTCTTATCTCCTAGTGTACCTGAAACACAAAGCTGTCATTAAACTGGGGCTGGCTGCCTTTGCATTGGGCCTTGGCCTGGCGATGACGTCGGTCGTCAGGCGGCAGGAGCTGCAGTTTGACCAGTGTGGTGTTGCTCTGGTAGGGGGCAGGCAGGTTAGCAGCTCGGAGCAGAGAGACCACCAGCTGCTCTTTGTCCTGATGATACAGCACAGCAAAACACAGACGCACGCTGGAGCCGCCCGGCTCTGCCCACTCACTGGGCTCCTCAGGCAGCCGGTACAGGTCAGGCCTCAGATTGCCCAGAGGAAACCAGCCTCCACAAGAGGAGTGCCAAGAAAGTTAGGAAGACAGAAGGAAATAAATGAGAACAGTGAGGAATCAGTGCAGTTGAATTCAGTTCAGAAAGCTTTTGGAGCATGACCTTGTCTAATCACAGTAGTGTCAAAGCATCTTTGAAACAAAAAGAACAAACACTATCACAGATTTTAGGAGTGTCAGCTTCAATCACAAAATAAAAACAGACTTTTAATGAGCAAAAAACAAGTAAGTACAGCAATTTAGAGGAATCAAAATAAATGAATGACATGGAATAAAATGAATGAATGACAGAAAGTGAATAACACAATCTCACGCCAGTTCTCAGCCCTCATCCATTAACCTACTGCCTATAGTCAGAGAGCCGCGCTGGGTGTGGAGGTGCTGCTGCTTCCATTGTTCCTCTTCCTCCCTCCCTTCTCTCGCTTCAGCGTGGGATGAACTCTTGAAGCGTGGTGGCAGAAAGAAGGGGACTTCAGCCAAGCTGTGATGCATGACAGCAAAGTTGCATTTACATAAATTATATAGTGGTTAAAATATAACAACAACAGCACTAATAATAATAATAATAATAATAATAATAATAACAAATCATGGACAACAAAAACAGGAAAACAAGGAAAACAAGAATTATATGACAGTCAGAAATCAGATATGCACCCATAGCTTCCATGTGAAGTTTGGAGAACAGGAGTGCATGGAGGAATAGAGGGATTTGTGCTGATCAGTTGTTGGTATTGTCTCTGGCTCTGTCTCTTCTTCCACAGGAGATAAACAGTCAGAGCAATCAGCAAAAGAAAGAGAAGCACAGCAGACAGACCACTGGCCAGTGCTACCAAAGGATCTGAGGGTGGAGAAAAAGAGATGATTGATACTTCGATCCATCCACTCCTATTCTTCTCCTTCATTGTGCAGCACTTAGTATTTACCTTCAAAAGATTTTTAGACATTTAATACGCTATCTGAAATCTATTTTTTCCCACAATCAACAGTATTTACTTCATAGAAGCTCATATTCTAGTTTTAACAGAGAAACATTCTAGTATCGCACAAAACAAAATGGTGCTATGAAAATGCAGGAAAACTGTTACTAAACTGTCACTAAATCCTGGATTTAGACTGAATTGCGCTTTAGACTGATATCACTTTTCTCTGGGTTAGATAGAGCATGAAATAGATCCAAAAGATGGAGAAGAAATGTACAAGAGTAGTAAACAGATCCGCAAAGCACAGCTGCTTTGATCACAGATGGTCATTTAGTATGTACATCCTCTACTAATGGCTGGTGCTGGTTTAAAAAAAATGGCATCATCTTCCCAGAACAATGTGAACAGACAGCTGGGAAGCATTGCTGAAGTCTATTGCAATGCACAAGGCCCTTGCCAAGTATACAGCTGTATTCATGGCATTTGTTCGCTAAATAGGGGAAAATGAGGAAAATACAGTGTGTATAAATATATATATATATATATATATATATATATATATATATATACACACACACACACACATATATATATATATATATA
>JAILXH010162514.1:0-12960 GCA_023558415.1 Piaractus mesopotamicus
TTCAAGAACAAAAAAAAATATTTGCTAGAAAGCTGCTAATATTTGCTATTTAGTTGCAATTCTTTTCTGAAAATTTCATTTATTTGAGTGAAATTTCAGATTGTCCAAAAGTGAGTAAATGGCTTTAAAAGGTTAAAAAAACACACTTATCAATTTCAGTAATTGGTAGTAGTAGCGAGGAGGCCCTGCATCTTCTCCTCAGAAGTTGTTTCTGAGTGGCGTTTTACCACATAGTGATAAACATCTTTTCACACATTTCAATTTCAAGCAGTAAATGACTATGACAACTAAATAATCTCCAGAGTTTGAAGATTCAGGTTGCTGCTCTATTACATCAACACAGTTGTTGCTTGATGTAATTATATTGAAAAACAAAGTAGTGTAAATTAAATGACAAATATTGCCTAAATGTGGTAGATTTATAAATCTAAATATTTCAAAACAATGAGCCACATTCGCCAATAAATATTTTACACAAATGAGCCATTGAAATTATACAGTGTGAACACTAGAGGGCGACCTAACACTGCTGCATGTCTCATCGGCAAAAACTGCAACAGATCAGAGAAAGCTGCACTGGAACTGTGGTGGCATTGAATAAGACAAAATGGGTCTTTTATCTTTATACCAAGGTCTGCATGAAGAGCTTATGTTACATGTTTCTGTATGTGACAATCATATTGGTTAAAATGAGACAGAAATGTGGAATTATATCAAGTGTCTTCTGGTTCAGTCATATTACTTAGTAACTTCCATACACTTCCTCACACATCATAATAAGTATATTATAATAAATTCTATTTATATTTTGGAATGTAACATTGCAACATATAACATTTTTTTATAGATGCAAGTGTTTTGTGATATTGCACATCACGGTTCGTTTGCCCTTCAGATGAAAGTAAGTGCATGAGATGTCCGTGTCTCAGCAGGGTCTTGTAGCTCCTTTCCTGTCGGGGCCGATGTTTGTTTTTGGCCTGTGTCCCCTTGCGAGGTGCACCTCCCTCCCCTGCTGGGCCGACAACCTCAGCTCCCTGTGAAGAGCCCACCTCCTGTCTGAGGCTGGACCACTTGGCTTCTTCACAAAGACTACTGGAATAACAGAGCCCCGAGAAGGAAATGACAGCCTCTTCAAAAGAGCACCTTCTCTGCGGCCCTGTGCCGGGGTTGAGAGGGGGGCTGGAGGGCAAAGAGAGGTGTTGGGGACACACTTTAAAGTTGCTTAGATACTGGTAAATCAAATTCTTACACTTAAATATAGAGAAATGTAAGTTGTCATTGAATAGGAATAATTCTGGTCCTTTCTCAACATACTGAAGTTTTAGATGAAGAACATACTTGCACACTACACTCTTAAAAAAGAGGGTTCTTTAATAAAGAAAGTGGTTCTGTATAGAGCCACTCAAAATGACCACTCAAAAAACCGTTTGCATGATTAACAAGTTCTTTGTATGGTGAAATGTTTCTTCAGATTGATGCTATCGATGGTTCTATATATAACTATTTTGAAAAGGGTTCTATATATAGCACCAAAATGGTTCTTCTATTGTGATGATGTCAAGCTTGTAACAATAGAAGAACCCTTTTTGGTGCTATATATATAGAACCCTTTTTAAAAAGTTTCTTTATAGAACCATATACAGCACATTCTCCATCAATCTGAAGAACCCTCTTATATATCTTATATATTATACATTTATACTTTGATGATTAAAGTGTTCTCTGAGTGTTCATGGTTTATATAGAACGAAGTGTGTACTATATGTAACACTCATTTCATTTAATGGTAGACGTTGTCTGTCAAATGCATCACTAAACCAGGATTGAATATCCCCCATATGACAATAATACAGTCATTGTCAGTGCTCAAATACTCTTACTTAGAAATGTAAATATAAGCTGAATCACTGAACAGGGCTAGAGACAGGCCGTTTTCTGTATGCTGACCAGAGGCATATATTACATGGTACTACATATAACTGCATATAGGGAAATATAAGTTGTCATTGAATAAAACTAGATCTGATTTCCTTATGAGTAGGCTTCGGCTAGGGCATATTTTGCATAACACTACATAACTATATGAGTGGAATATATTACATGTTATGCGTAATAACTATATGTAATACTCAGTTAAAGACTTAGTTCCTTAAAATGAGACAGAAGTAGAGTTTGATCCCATATATGACAATCATGTACATCAATAAACAAAAAAAATACATATAACAACATAATATTTGATATTCATAATCAATGCTAAAATACTAATACTGCCTAATGTGAATCTCAAAATTAAAGTATAAAAATCATAAGTTAAAAGTAAGAATAAGTGCTATTTTTTCAATGCAGAGGTTTCAGATCAGGGTTTCTAAGTGAAAATGATTACACTTCTTCTATAGAGAACACACATCATTGTCACATCCTTTATTAATGCTACTACTGGTAAATCAAATATTCATATTGCTAAATATAAGTACAAAATACCATGCTGTAAAAATACAAAAAATTATAGGCATCAGCAAGTAAACGCAGCACATCATATAATCTAAGGACACAGGGTATAAGGGATTTTCTATAAAAAATGTATTACAATGTATTTTATTTACATCTAGATATTCACTGAAAACATATAACAATCATTCAATTTTGGAGGATCCAATGTCATATGTCCTTTATAGTATTATAATGGCTACATAGATACATGCAGATGTGAATGTAGATTAAACAAAAGTGCAATCGTGAGAAAAGACTGGACGTGTGAGGGATTTTACTCTGTAGTGTCACTCTGGCCTGTTAAAGAATGTCAAAGTGGGAATAAGAAGATGCTGCAGTCTCAGGAGCCATAAAAGTTGCAGTGCTTCCTTTGAACGTGCCAGGAAAAACTCCCTTTGATCTCACTGTCATACGCATGTGGCTCCTAATACAAGATAATGGGACGATGCTGGTGCCAGATAAGTAGTGTGAAGTGTGTGCGTGTGCTGCCTCTTATCAATTAGGGGCTGAGCCGTTTAACAGGGTTAGCCCTGTAATGTGTTGCCACAAGGTCTCCACTATGGCTGGATTGATCTCCTCCCCGTCCCTCTCCCTTTCTCTTGATCTTTTTTTTTTTTTGCACTTTCAAGCTCTCTTTTACTTGCTCTGTTTTGCTGGTACGCATTGTAGAGGATAGGGCCCTGACTTCCTCCCGAATTCCATAGTGTCCTCCCCTGTTTGCTGACCATCTTGTGGGCTGCGTATCCTGGGATTCATTAACCCAAGAACTTCCAGGGCTCCTTTGTCCTGGGGGTTCCTCTCTGTGTCCCAGGAGCCGCAGGTGGAGGGAGCGACCATTGTCATTCACCCAGCTCATGCGCAAGTCTGCCCTTGATCCCTCGCTTTGAAATGGAGTGCTTGAGGAAGAGAGAGTCGCTGTGCTCGGCCCACAGTTTCCCACACCGGTCCCTAATGACGGCTGTGACGTGTGAAGTATGAATCTGAATTCAGGTGAATGTTCTGGTTATCCTCCCCAGTTCAGCCCCATATGAAGTGTATTTAAACGAGCAACAGAGGGAGCTCTTTGCCACTCAAAGCAGTCTGGCTGGGCTGGCCTTGCTATCGCAGCCTGGTGCCGGGCCAGGAGGCCGAGAGGTCGTAAAATTCTCGCCTCATTATCAGAAACACAGTCACATCACAGTTTCGTGCAGGGAGGGGATGAGAGAGGATAGGAAGAAAGGAATGGGGGGTGGGTAAACTGAGAGAAGAGCCATACTGACACCCTCTGCCTAGAGAGATCACAGCTAGGCAGGCTGGCTCACTTCACAACCAGGGAACAGATACGGTGCACAGAAGCTCTGTTAGAGAGTCTTTAAGCATTCAAGAATGCGCTGTGAAGTGTGATTTTGTCAGTTTTGGTCCACAATAAATTGTTCCCCACATCCCTGGTGGTGTAGTTAGTAAACGTTTCCCACAAACTCTCAGTAGACTTGAATCCTTCGTTCTTATAATTACAGAATCTACATATTAAACTTTGAACCACTTAAGAGCCTCTAGCAAATTTATTCCAAGAACCATTTTAAGAACATAACATAAAACTGGGAAACTGATGCATTATGTTATAATATGTAGCATATATATATATATATATATAGAGTATGTGTGTGTGTGTAGGTTCAGTTTTAAGAATATCTAGCAGATTTTCAGTTTTTATTTTACTGTGTATGTACTTAACTAATTTCTATATGTGAACAATTAGTCACTGTTAATTCCATAACCACATTCTTAATCCACACAGAACTTAACTTGGTCCTAATCAGGCCGAGCGCCAAGATGATTTGACATGAAGCAGGGCCTATTGTCTTAAATGTTTGGGGAAAGCATTAGAAAGCAGTGAGCCACTGGCAGCTGGGGTCCTCCTATCTTCACATGTACAGCCAATAAATCAATATCAAATCTTAAGTGCAGGAAGCCAGATGGCCTTCCACCAAACCCAGGTCAAAGCCCTCTCAGAGCCAGCATGGCTACTGTAAGCCAGGCCCGCTGAGAGAGAGCCCTTTGAAGGCTTACACATTCAACAAGAAGGCCATGAATGACTAAAGGGAACAAATAAGCTGTTACGACTCAGGTCAAATCAGTGTTTGTGTTTCTCCCAACATCAAAGGCTTACAACTGTTTGATATGCAGCCCCCACACCTTGATCCAGAGCTGGAACAGGTAAAGGGGTGGAGCAGTCCATTGAGAGAAGGAGGAGGGGGGTTTGCGAGTTCTCCCTCTTGGCTCTTGCCATGGGGCACTTAACTCAGACAAAGAATCTCTCGGTGTCTCCAAATCCCTCCAGAGCAATCAGCCCCTCACACCTTCCTATGTCTATGGCTGTAGACCTTGTTGGGGTATCTGATGGTGGTTGTCTTTAAAGGCTGTGGCACACTAGTCCACTGTTCTCCAACAAACACCAACAATCTCAAATGTTGGATTGGTGTACCAAACCTGTGTTTGCAGTAGGCCAAGGAACAAAAAGACAAAACAGCTAGCTAGAACGTTTGTTAGCTTTACGTTTTCACATGTAGAAACTGTATTCTTTAAATTTGTTTCTTTACATTCACACTGCCCTGCTTTAAATTCTTCACAACAGTGGTCTCTAAATTTCATCTTGTCCATGTACCACCACCTGTTAATGTTCTATTAGCTTGTAACTGCTAGCTACACATGTGTTGTTACATATGTTTTGCAATCAATGACAATTCTATTGTGTAAAATAATAGATTTTAACTTTTTATAACATTACATTATGCATGTTTTATAACAAAGTACTTCAAAAACAAAATCTTAAAGGGAAAAAAAGGAGCTATAAACTAGTATAGAAGAAGTATACAATGACCTGTTCTGTCACTGGCTGAGGGAGTTGGGGGTTTTTCAGCTTTCTAGTGTGCCAAATCAAAAATTCTTGTGGGCCAACTTTAGCCTGTGGGTTTCACTTTGAGCAGGAATGTTCAGTGTTCTAGAATATTTTTCCCCACTTACACCAGTTCATTTGGCTTGTCAGTTCTTATTGTGAAACAGTACTGAGACAAATTCCAACATTAGAATTTTGATGCTTGTTGAAGATAGTGTTGTAATACTCGAAACCGGTCTTGCGACCAAGATTGATACATCAGTCATATCTCAGACTCAACATCATTTAAACTCTGCCTCAGTGTAAGGTGGATATTGTTTTATAGACCAGTTGAGTGTGATGCCTGCTTTCTCTATATGTCGAAAATAAAGTCTGCTCGCTGCTGGTTGAGGATATAATTGATCTTTTCCATCATGGCTTAACTGGGTATTATTTGTGTGTTGATGTTCATTGGTTCCAAAATTCAAACATCAAATATCCCCTGAGGGCAGATCAGAATGTTGTTATTACTACGTTATTTATTTATTAATAAAAATTGATGTATGTTGTTTGGTTTATAATTAGTTGACTTTAGGTGGTGACTTCTGAAAGTTGGACTACAATAAACAACAACAACAACAACAATAATAATAATAATGTAAAATAAGATATTTATTGATATATATCATAATGAACGATAATGAATGCACAAAGAACTACAAATGAATTTCATTTTTTTTCCCTTCTTTTTTTTTACTCTGAAAAAATCTTTATCTGATCTTGGCCCCAGCCACTAATGGTCTTAGTCTTTACTTGGGCTCAATGTGTCCAGGTCTTCTTCTTGACTTGGGCTTGGATCTACTGGTCTCATTTACAATACTAGTTAAGGAATAGTGGGGTCATTGCCTTAACACATGATTTTGTTGTCTCATGCATTTCTGCAAATAATATAATCATAACTGGGAAGAGTGGGGCACAAATCAAAGCAGGGTAAAACGGAACATAAATCATATAGGTACTTAAACAGATTCAAGAAAAATGCTTTTAACTGTATTCTCATGCTCCCATAACAATGCCATCTGTGAACTGTCAAAGCAATCAGACTAAAGTTTCTCCACATTTCACATCTTCTTTTTCTTTTTTTAAGCTTCCTTTTTCATCATAAGTGTTTCACAGTTGCTGAGTTGTGTTTACAAGACACAGAATTTTTGGAGGTTTATATGCACAGATTTATCATAAACATACTATAGCTGTCATGTAAAATATTTCAATTTTGTTGTTCTGATATTTCCTCTGCTACTTTGTGGACAAAAAATTGCCTCTTTTCATTAATCATATTTATTTTAATGAATATATTTATACATTTTTAGGTTGGAAAGCTCATCTAGTTCTGTACTAAACTGTACTAAATTAATTGTGTCCTGCATCATTTTAGCGACTGTTACAACTAACCCCTTTATCTGCTACAATTAATCCCACCTATGGGGTAAGTTGTGATGTTTGAGTTGTTTATAAATGGTATGTATTGAGTTGTTTATAAATGGTATGTATTGGGAATAACGTTTGTTTTCATTTGTAGGAGGGATATGTGGGTTGCTGATATACAAAAAAGTTATCTTGCTCAAATACTTTTAAAATTATTGAGAAAAAACAGAACTGTGTCAGGGTGTGTCTGGCTCTCCCTTACTCTTCTTATAACCTCAGTTCTATGTATTTCCTTCGCTTTCCCCTACGCAACAGAATTCATCAAGCCCATCATGAAAGGATAAAATGGTCTGCATCAGTGTAACACAGACGGGGTCACATTTTTTTTTAAAACACAACCCAACAAACTCATCTTGATTTCTGTGTGGGCCAGGGCTTTAGGTTAAACAGTAGTTTCATTCAATGGCTGTTCGCAGGCCAGTGTGAAATGCCAGCTCTGTGGTGAGGTGTGACTGGGAAGGTTTAGGCTGCAGGCTCCTTTGTGTGGATCCCGGGCTGAATGCGCAGCCCCCATTGTTCCGGGCTGACCGTCCGGCCCCTCAGACTCTCTCCTGCGCTGCTTTGTCCTGAGCTGTGTGACCACTTCCTTCAGCCAGGTCAGGGCAAGGTCGCGACTTTGGAAAGCTGCCTCTGTCTGGCTGTCCAAAAAAAATGCACACAATTTGTCAGTCTGACTCTGAGACTCGCTAAGAAAACATCTTCATTTGTATTAAGAGAGAATTTGAAAGGAAAAAGGAGAAACCAAATATTAGCTTTTATTGTCACATAAAATGTGAGAAATGGCAGTTTCAGTTCACTCACATTGAATGACATTAATTAAATCGCTTTGAGAGTCATCAGAGTGCTAGTGAGAGCTCTCAGATTTACTGCATTGAGTTAACCTCCCAGTTAACCTTAATGGGGTCAGCTATTTAGTTGTAAAGACACGGGGCAGTCTGACCTCTTCCCCCAGAGGCTGTCTCACTGGGCTGAGTAGAATGATAAGAAAAAAAAAGAAAGGCCAATGTGCCATCAGGCATAGTGTTTGCAAGTCGGCCCAGTACTGCGAAAGAGTCTGAGTAGAAAAGGAGGGGAGAGATACTAGCAGATAAAGATCATGGACCTTTGATCTTTGAGGAACTGATAAGATGTTACACAGTGACATGCTGAGTGGACAAGCAGAGCGACATGGCAGGTACAAACAAGCTTGTAGAGAGCTAGAGGTGGAGATGGCTCGAAGCAGACGCTAATAGCCACATAAGAGGAAAGGCTGGTGGGCTGCTGGCTAATTCGTTCTGAATGGAGAGAAAAGTAAATTACAGGCTTTTTTCTTTGCAATAGTACTTCAGGCAGGGCATATGTTGCAACACTAGTATAGCTAAATTCCATAGTGAAGAACAGAGCTTACATTCTTAGCGTTAGATTAAGTTAAAAGAGTAGCTTAATCAATGTCGCTTGCAAATGGAATTCAAATTTTCACATTTTTAATGGTAGTTTGACACAGATATTTATGGTCAAATGCTGGATTAAGTCCCAAAATTGAGAGAATCTCAGTTCAACATGGAATCCAAGGCACATGACATTACTTCAGTCACCTTTATCATATCTTAAGGAAGAGAGCGCTGATTCCATGCTGTTGAAATGACACTCAAATGTCACAATAAAGCTGGCCGGGGGAGGGCTGTGTCTGAGCGCTCCCCAGGCACTGATTTAGGGCCTGCATGTGGAGGCCAGACAGGGCCAGAAGTCGGGGGTGCGAGCCATGCCCTGAAACAGATGCCTGGCTGTCTGGTCTGTGGAGGAGGGGGGCAGGACTGAATGGCAAAAGAGGAACCGCCTACAGAGTTAATGCGCCTCCATTGGGCCTCCTAGCAACAGAGCAGCAATAGAGCTCCATTCACTGCACCTGCAGCCAGGTCCACACGTGTGTGGGTGTGGAACAGATAGAGGCCTAGTGGTGTGTAACCTTAAATTTGTAATTGTGTAGGCTGATGACGGTCATCCACACCAAGAGAAAGTTGTAGACTCTCGTGACATCAGTGGTAATGGAATATCATGTTGCACGAAGACAGCATCAGGATTTTGAGTTTTCAGAGCCAAAGCCTTCTATAAGATTAGTATTTTGAGGCCTTGCAGCCTGAACACAGCATTTCCATCTGTCCATCCATCCATCAATCCATACAGTCATATAAAACCATCGTTTTCACAGACAAAGATTAGTCCTAGTCCTGGACTACATAACATCCTGAATGTACATTCTCCGTTGAAATGGAAAGTTCCAGGACTAGGCCTAATCCCCGACTGGAAAACCGACTCCTACGGTTCTTGTCTTAGATGTATGTTTTTAGCAAAAACCTGCAAATGGTACAGATCCTTTACAGTATATGAAGGTATCTTTTACAGAAATGACCATTGAAAGGTTCATAAGGGAAACAAAACCAGTTCTTCTACAATCTTAAAAAAGGGTTCTTAGGATTTTAGCAAAGACAATTATTGTAAACAAAACCGTGACAACCCAAACCATTTAAATGCATAAATGGTTCCTTGAATTTTCAAATGGTTCTTCTCTGTGATGAAATGTATGCCGCTGTTGCAAAAAAAAAAAATTCCTGAACTTTACAGGAGAAGAAAAAAAATGTTCTTAACTTTGAATGGAATGAGACTTTTTTCCAAGTAATTTTTTATCATGGAATTTTTATACAGTGTGAAGGGCAGCTGTCATTTTCAAATTCTGCATTAAAAAAAATGACCAAAATACAAGGTACAAGGTTTTGTCCTGACAGTGATGATTCGGTTGCTTAAAGCACCTTTCATAGAACCTTTATTTGGTACTATGTAGAAACTGTTTTTTGCTAACAGCGTACAGCATCGCTCCAAAAAACCCTTTATGGCACCTTTATGTTTAAAGGCCAGAGTATACTGACTGGACAGACATAGAGAAACACAGATCTGTTTGTTGTGCCATACCTGTGTCTGAATGTTGAAAGATTCTAGAATATTCTCTCTCTAGTAACTATAGTTCTTTTTTCTGGACCTTCTAAGGAACATTAAAATGTTCATGTTTGCCCAGTCGGTGTGTTCCGGCCTTAAAGGTGTAGCTCAGCAAGCTTTTGCATTTTGAAATTAGAAAATCCATATAGATACAAGAGATTTGGTCATAAATCTGATCCCCTCTCTTTGGTCACAGTAAGTGAGATAAAGCTTGACCAGCGCTCCAATTAAAAGGATTAAGATGTTAGGATCTCCATTATCAGCTCTCTCCTACAGACATCAAAGAGTACATGGAGTGAGAGTGCAGCTGGCCTGCTGGTGTGAGTTTTTTCTCTCTCTCGTTGCTGTTTGTGTTGAGGATGTTTACTGATCCCAGCAAGGACAAACAGGCTCGCTCTTGTTTGGAAGGAGCTCTGCTCAAACAGACAAGCTCGTGAAGATGACTCAGGCAGGATGTTGCTGCTGGCTCTGTGCTGTTATTGTCTTTATACACTAGCCTCAGCATTGCAGGCATCCTTTCCCATCAACAGTCAGGGTCGGAATCACTGGGGTTTGGATGTGACCTTGCTTAAGGATAATATATTTGGTTTTGGTCTTACATACGTTACATACATTACATATGTACTGTATCGCACATTGCACATGGTTTTATGTAACAGGCCCATATCTGTTGGGATTCAACAGAGAAGACCACAGTGGAAATAAGCCTAAAGGTATTCATCATGCTTTTATCCTGACCAACTTTTAATGTTTGCAAGATCTGTATGCATGCATCTATTGCACACTCACACTAAAGATTGAATGATAATTTTTTTAAATTATAGACCACTAGAATTACTCCATACTAGCTGAACTTTGAAAATAACTGACTTCTTAAAAAGAAAACTTTTATTTTCAGCTGAAGATTGCATCACACATCAACACCACAAGGTGTCACCACAAGGTGTCACTCTCAAACACTTCTTCAGACTCCATCTCAGCATCTGTTGGCAGCTGTACAAATCTACAGTCCACACAGGTGTGCCATTACGCAGGCGAACAGTTTGATAAAGCTCTTGGTAGAGGCTACAGTCTGTTAATCATTCCACAGAGTGAACATCTCTGTCCGGCAAATGCACCACACGCTAAATACTAGTGTACATATTAATGACTGTACTCTTGTATTAGTGGGATATTTGGTAGGGAAGCTTTAGGGTTGAAAACTACTAGAGTAATTGTACTTCTTTACTATGCTTAAGTATTAATTTGTTTTGGAAGATTTGCACTTTTCTCAAGTATAACTGAAGCTGAATATTTGTACTCTTCTTCAGTTACATTTCAAAGAGATAAAGCATACAGTTATATCCAGAAATTTGGTTGCCATGGTCAAATAACACAATTTGTTGATTTTCTAAGCAAAAATAAGTAAACATCCTATACAGAGAACACACTTCTACAAATGTGTAAAAAGCACATTTTGTGTTGTATGTTTTATTTTTTTTTTCCAAAATGTTAAAGCCAGCAGATGAATAGAAATTTTGCTCCAGAATTTGAAGAAACGTGGCATATTTAAGAATGTTCCCTATAGAGGATATGTTAACTTATTTTCACGTAGAAAATCAATAAAACATGCCATGCAACCGCACACAACTGTACTTTTCACTTTTTACATTTTCATTTAGACCTTTAGAATACTTGTCACAAATCTCATTTAGATTTTTCTTGACAGTCAGTGCCGTTTCCCTGCATTTTAATGTATTGTTTTTATTGGAACTGCCAAACAAATTTATATCAGTGTGAAATGAAACTACCCTGAAATGTTTGTCTTTGAATGAGATCCAGTTCCACAGTCGCCTCATCACACATCACCAAATAAAGTAAACTTTTTATTTATTTACTAAAACATTTACTTTTAACTTTCATATACTTGCATGTGTTTAAATGTTGATACTTTTAGACTCTTTATTATTTTATTATAATGTATTTTGGGCTGCATACTTTCACTTTTAACTGAGTAAGATTTCAAAGGCCTGCTCATGCTTTCACTAATGTGTAGTTTTTATGTACTTTTTACAGCTCTACAAATTGCACAAATAAATGCACAAAACTGTACAATATTCAGTAAACTCAGTTTAGCAGGAGCCTAAAACCATCATCAAGTGCAAGTATTGTCGCTTCAATAAAATGATGACCTAAATAGAATTCAAAGTAGTCACTAAAAAAATCTTGAATAGGAGTAAAAAAATATCAGCTTAAAAGGCAGAATAGAACTGCAGTGGAAGATCTAAATCTAGCATCTGTTTTGAGACCTCTATTGTTTGTGTGAAATAAAATGCACTAAAAAGAAAAGGCGTTTTCATCATCTTAACAGAACAAATTGAATTAAACACAATAGATTATTGTGTTAAAAAGAATTGAAAAGGAACTAAATTAGGAAGTGACTATTTTAGTGACTAAAATAGAACTGAGTAAAAATATATATTTATATTTATTATAAATATACCCGCCTCACACTGTACATATTCAGACTAACGTGTCATCATGATTGGCTACCAGTAGTCAGTACTGGTTGTCAGTGGACTTAATTCTCATTCTCACTCTGATAGGCTGTGAACAGTGGTCACTTGCTTTCATGGATCTGTTTCTCATTGTCACTCTAATAGGCCTCTAACAGTAGTCATCAGTAATGACTGGTAAATAGAAATGCTTCTGTCTAATGTCAGGCTCATTTCTTTTCTTTATTCTGTATTTGCTATATATTTGCTACATAGTTATTGTCAAGTTTTTCATTTTCTTTATTCATCTCACTCTGGGCTGGGCTCTTTTGAGTCTTGGTTCCTCTCAAGGTTTCTTGCTCTTAGGGAGCTATTCCTTGCCACTGTCGGCCTTGGCTTGCTTACTGGGGCTTGGACCCAGATTTTTGTAGACAGCAGTCATTGTAAAAAGCACTATACAAATAAATCTGAATTTAACTGAATTGAGTATAAAGAAATTGCTGTTGGAAAAAAAGTGTTTTTTTTATACATAGCTTTATGTGCCAGCTTTTGATACAAGGTTTTATTTCGATTATTATGATTTGAACACACTCGAACATCTATCAAAGTCTGACTTAAGTACACATATCTGAGTAAATGGAAATAGACGCTATACCCCCCACCCCCCACCCCCTGAATCATTAT
>JAILXH010162546.1:0-10439 GCA_023558415.1 Piaractus mesopotamicus
ATATATATATATGTATGTGTATATATATATATATATATATAATGTGTATAAATAAGTATATGACACTGTCCACTCACTGTCCACTCCTCTAGTCCTTCATCAGGACTATTCTCAGTCCAGCAGTGACACTGAGGTGTTTAAATACTCCAGCAGCACTGCTGTGTCTGATCCACTCAGAGCAGCGAGACACACACTAACACACCACCACCACATGAGTGTTACTGCAATGCTGAGAATGATCCACCACCCGAATACCTGCTCTGTGAGGATCCATGGGGGTCCTGACCATTGAAGAACAGGGTAAAAGAGGGCTAACAAAGTATGCAGAGAAACAGGTGGACTACAGTCTGTAATTGTAGAACTACAAAGTGCACCTGTATAGTAAATGGAGCTGATAAAATGGACAATAAGCATAGAAACAAGGAGGTGGTCATAATGTTATGTATATACACACATACATACACATATATACACATATATACATGTGTGTATACAAGTGTGTTCTTTGTAAAGGATGTGTTTACTTATTAAAACCAGCAAAGCATATCAAATGACTATTTGCAGATTAGTGGAAGATACACCCTTAAACACTAAAGCGGCTCATCGGGGGAATTTCTCAGTTAGGCATAAAATTTAAGCCAAATAGAAAAAAGAATAGAAATTTATATTAGATGCCCAACAAACCAAATCCTGCTTAATAAAATCCGACTCGGGGCCTTTTGTGAGTTAAATCAGTCTTAGAGAAGGGGAAACACAGTCTGGGAATTTTTGGTATCTGTTGTTTTCATCTTTTTTTGTTTTATCTGTTTTATATCTGCAGGGGTAAACTATGCAGTAAACATGTCTACAGTTGCCTCGGTGGTATAAGAGCACTGAAGGATCTTTCAGGGAGAGAGTTTAGAAGCTGAATTTTGTACATTACATTCTGTAATGCACTTTGTATATTTTTATATCTGTAAAGACATTTTTACTTGCTGTGCAAAAGATTTTGCATTAAGTGTGTTCATCTTTTTGGAAGAATAAAGCAATATTCTTGTAATGGTAAGCCTGTGCTTATTTTCTTACAATAAATGGAATTCTAATGCGGTCCATTTATTTAAACAAAGAAGAAAAATAGGAAATACCGAAACTTCTTAAAGCAGCTTACTCTGAGAAGTTTGGCCCATTTCCAAATGCAAACTGAACCTGTTTTTGCACTATATTATACTGGAACTAGATTCTTTTTCCATTTTTGGTGCATGGACAACAATCACAGCATTCCAGCTGCTATCTGTAAGTAGTGTTAATATAAGATAAAACTAGATTTAATGTTTCAAACAGTGTGACTAGGGTTGGTTTCCCACATGCGGATTAAGGCTTTCTCTGCAGTAATGTTGGTTGCTATCTAATTAAAACTGCTTTGATTGTGGTATTTGTCCAATTAAAACTCCTCCTGGGTCACGACTGAGAGAATTTGCTGTAACAGCTAAGCTTTTTCTCAGAGAAGCCCTGGCGTGAGAAACGGGGAGGGTTTAAAGGGATGGCTTTTATGTTCCAACTTAAACAGTTATCTAGTGGTTCTATGGTGACCTTTGTTCTCTCGGCAAGTATCACGTTGTTTCACCCTGATGCATTTTCACCCTGGTGTTTCACCCTTGTTCACCCTTGTACTGTGAGCCAAGTAATCAGCTGGGAGGAGGGGTTTTGTACTATTCCGTTGCACAGTCATCAACTTGCTAGCGCTGCCTGACAGCATGGAATATTTTCATTCCAAGGCAGTTTAACATGCTTTTTTCTTCTCTGTGAGCTTCTGTGGGTAGAAACTTGCCATTAACATCAGTTTCTTCCCTTTTGAGTCATTCTTTCATTTTTCACGTTCGTTGTTTCTTCTCACTTATTGATTTCCCCCCACTTGTTTCTTTATTTATTTTTCTCTTTTTTTGGCCTTGGGTCGGTTTTAAGTCAAACGGAAAAAAAGCATTTTGGTTAATTATTGTCATAGTGGTGAAAAGGACTGGAAGTTAACCTGTAACCGTTTTATTAGGTTTTACAACATAATTTAGATTTTTGTCAGATTTACAATTTTGTATTTATTAGTTTATGAGCTGATGCTTTAACAACTGTAGCCTCTACCTGAAGCATAATTTCCTCTAAAATAAGGAATATTATTAGACAGGGCATGTGTGTGTTATTTAAAGTAGTTATTTGTTGAGCCTTTTGAGGCTTTATATGTGTTTGTTATAGCTTAATATATGACTTAAATGTGATTCTTCTCACCAGACTGTGTATAGAAAACCTTCACTGGCAAAAATGCCTTAGAGCTTATATTGTAGTTTTTACACCCCATTAAATATTTCATTTATTACTGTACAAAGAATATTACACTGTAAAAAGTGTAAACTACTTAAAAAATTACTTTGTGGTAACAAGTAAATGAACTAGTTTTATTCAACCTAAATAAATACTTTGAATGAACGTTTCTTTGTCAGTGTAGTTTTTTAAGTTGAATAAAACTAGCTCAATTTCTTGTTATTTTTTAATTGTTTAATTTTTTAAAATAGATCTGACGGGCCACTTTTTACAGCGTATGACGTTGTTTTGTTCCTTGCATGAAGATTCAGTCCAAGACGATTGACCTGTCAAACTATCATAACACAGTGATCTGTGTAAATTAGTAATACTAGTAGGGAAATGTGTCGCACTGAAATGTTTCCTTAAAGAGGAATTACAATGATTCTTCAAAATTTCTGTACAGTTAATGTATTAAAATGTCAACGCAGTAATGCAGAGTGGTTTGGTGTGAAATGCTTCGTTCTTGAGAAACTTTCCAAGTCAGAACTGTTCACAGTGGTGGAGATAGGAACCGGGTGTCCAAAGCATTTAATGCCTCTACAAAAGTTATAAGAAAGTTATTACACACAGTGATGATGAATACGCTGCCTGATGCCAAAGACATTGTTTTGTAATAGTTTTGAGATCAGAGCTTATATTGTAGTTTAGCACAAATGTGTTTTTGTATATCCATGCATGGTGGAGCAGAACATCAAAATAGTCCCTCCCAAAAAAAAATTGCTTTTAATTTTTCATCATTAGCATTGCATATAAAAACTCAGAAGACAATGAAATGGCTATATATGGTATTGAAGATTTTGCAGAAAATTTTAAAAATCTGTCCAATTCCACTTTAATAGTTATAACTAATCTTAAGGCCAGGAACTAAACTAATGGGTGATTTCCTTTCCACTTGGTGCTCAGATATTAGGCAAGAGCCAAAACCAGTAAAACCCCAAACAGCCGAACAGAGTGTGTTATAAATAAGTTTTTAGTGACTTTAGTGACAGAGAATAACAGAAAGAAATTACAGATCAAGGCATGAGACCAAAGATCTGAAGATCAGGGCAATTTACAGTGCATTTTAAGGGCCTCATTAAAATAATAATCAACTAAAAATGTGATTGGAAGGGGTCATGTCACTGGTCTGCAGATAAAACGCGTATTTGAACTAACTGAAGCCTGATTGGCTATCAAAGTAATTGGAACTGATGCCTTACATGGAAGTTTTGAGTTTTGCGCTTACAGGCGAAATTAATGCTGACATTTGACAGAATCGAATGTAAGGTGGAAACAGAGCCCAGAATAAAAGTTCAAAGTGACCAGATAAGTTAGAGCGTCTGGGACTGTCTCAAAATTCAGAACTCAAAACTCTCGACTCTTAAAACTGTTCAGTCAGAATACACGTCAGAACATTTAAATATGATCAGTATAATCAAATATAGATATTACCAGCTAGTTAATCATAAATTAGAAGTGATTGGATGTTGATTCATAAAACATTGATAACACATGCTTTATACAAATAATAATTAATAATCAACCATCACAGAAAAGTTAATGATTCCTTCAAAATGTTACCATGACAGGATACAAATCAGATTTAAGTAATAGTAGAATCATATGCCTAAAATCATCATTTTAACTCCTTACTCATTTATAGTTAATGGTTTACAAAAATGCTAATAGCCACTGATATGATTTTGACTTTAGGAGTTTATCAACCAATCAATTAACCACTATCTCAAACCATTTCAGATCAAACCTCAGTGTGTATAGGCAAACAAAAAATGCCAATACAGTCTGAATAGACCTATCAGGTTTCCTAGAAAGCTCTCATGAGACATGAGCCACTGATATTGACAGTCCTAGAAAGACCCTCTCATAGAGCTCATTTGAAGAATGCAACACTTCTGCCAATTCATTGCTGTTGGTACAGAAGCTTGTATCTCCATTTTTGATTGATTTGCTATCAGTTAAAAATACCAGCTGTTGTTTATACTGTGTCAAAACTTCATAATGAATAGAAATGATTTAGCATAAAATCAAGTTATATTAACTTGTGTTGAAGTGTTAGAACGTTTATTGCCTCTCCTGTAAAGTTACACTTATAAAAAAAGATGGTTATTCAAGGGTTCTTTAGTAAAGGGAATGGTTATACGTAGAACCTATATAAGTTCTATATAAAACTATTTATGCTTAGATGGTTCTTTTCATGGTGAAATAGTTCTTCAGATTGCTGGAGAATATACATACATACATACATCATCTAAACCGCTTATCCTACTGGGTCGCGGTGGGGTGCTGGAGCCTATCCCAGCTGTCATTGGGCGGAAGGAGGTACCACGTCAAGCATTACAAGTTAATTCATTCAAGTTTCTATTAGTGAACTGTCTTTCCTGTTTCAATGTTTCTCCCGGATAGGTGCAATTATACCACAGATTATACTAATTATTTATTTTTATTATTGGTATTTAATAATCACCCATATCTGGTGTTGCCAGTCCATCTCAGGGCTGCTGGAGAATATGCTGTAGATTTTTTGAAAAGGGTTCTATTTAGCACCAAAAAGGTTTCTTCTATATAGAACCATAGGCAGCATATTCTCCATCGGTCTGAAGAACCCTTTCACAATGCAAAGAACCCTTTTGATCATGTCAATAGTTCTATATAAAACCATTTTCTCTACTAAAGAACCCTTGAATAACTATCTTTTATAAGTTTTGTAACCATACAAGAACCCTTTTTGGTGTTATATAGAACCATTTTCGGAAAGGTTCTATACAGAGCCCAACACATTCTCTGTCAGCCTAAATGGAAAAGCATGAAATAGGTTCTATACAGAACTCAAGGTTGCCTTTACTAAAGAACCCTTCGAGATCCGTCCTTTTTAAGATCCGTTTGGAGATACGAGGTTTTGTCCTGTCAGAGAGGATATTTATATGTATATATTTAAGTAAGTAAAGTTTTTTTTAAATATAAAAATATCCTAACTGCTAGCAAGTGAATGGCGTTGCTAATAGGCTTATATAACTATAGCGTGGAAGTGTTAATGCCTCCAAATGTTAAAAATCCCATCCCAGAGAAGTAGCGTCTCCAACTGCAGCACATTGCTGCAGTTTCCAGGGTTCACATTCATAAACTGGGCTATAATTTGCCCGCAATCTTCATTCAGCGCTATGTTTAGACAGCTGCCTCTCTGAGCTATAGCTCGGCGGCTGTCACACCCCAACCTCTCTCGTCCAATCACACGCTGGTGCGTCCACGCTCCTGACTTCTGATTGGCCCGCGGATCGCCTTAAATCAGACTTCAAAATATCAGGTTACGTATGGGCTCTGTGAAGTTAGCAGGCTACACGGTGGAGCACAGCAATGAGCACAACCATTTCCAAAGGTGAGAAACAGCCTGGCTGGCTTTGATAAGTGCTACTGTGGGACATGCGGATATTTTCCAGAGAGATGCGACAGAAAAGGTGGAAACTTTTTTTGTCTGGTAAAATGCGTTGTAACTAGTACAGCCGTCTCAGCAGTGAATAGCTTTAGCCTTTATATGTGGATTGACTTTAGCCGCGACTGTAAAAAAAGTAGGGCGGAGAAGGAGGATCTACAATTTCAAGACACAGCAGGGCTGCTAACTGGAACAGCACGATGCCGAGTGAACCCAGTAACCCTGCGCGGTAGGATGCAGACGCTGTGCGTGCGGAGGTTTTTACGGGAAGATATTTAATGGAAAACGTTTCACGTCTATTAAAACGGCCACGTTAGTTTGTGAAACGCTGTGTAAGTTGCAGGGAGCTCCGTGCGGGCTTTTCTCAACGTGGCGGTTCCGCCCCATATCGGGTGGCTCTGGTGAAGCGGGGCGCAGGATGAACGGAGAAGGTGAAGGGGGCGGGGCCAGTATAAAGGGGGCGGAGTCCCAAAGGCTCCCTTTTGGACATGTAGTGCACTGTTTGAGCTTCGTTTCATAACCTCGGGAGTTGGGATCTTGTGGAGGTCCCGCCTCAGAGCAGATGTGGCCCATTTTAAGGCTGATCCTGGATCAGCTGCCCTGAGGTTGACCACTGCAAAAGAGAGAATGCATTGAAAACTGAGCTCAGATCAGTGGGGGAAAAAGGCAGCTTTGGATGTAGGGATGTTCTAGCTTGGTTTAATGTAATTTTGTTGACTGCTTATTTTTCTGTGACTAAAGAATGTAATTATTTTTAAACACTTGTGTATGGATTTATTCATTCTCCAAATCCCTTAGAGTGCAGGATGAGTAATGGGGTAAATGGTCATTATGATGAAACTGAGGTGGACCGTTCGGAGGGTGAGCTGTTCCTCTCTGAGG
This sequence comes from Piaractus mesopotamicus, assembly GCA_023558415.1. Lineage (NCBI taxonomy): Eukaryota > Metazoa > Chordata > Actinopteri > Characiformes > Serrasalmidae > Piaractus > Piaractus mesopotamicus. The sequence goes on from JAILXH010162546.1 coordinate 6,641, forward strand.
CTTTCAAAGTAATCTTGGAGGAGGCGATCCACAAGGCCACAGATGTGAAGGAGAAGGTACCATATTGCATGCTGTGGCATTCAGTTATTATGTTGTTTTTTGGTAAACAGGATGCAAAATGTTGGACAAAATGATGATATATGGGTGCGTCTGCGTTTACAGGTGTGTGAATGGAAGGATCCAGAGGAGCTGAGGGCCGTGATGGACCTGGAGCTGGGAGAGCATGGAGAATCTCACCAGCAGCTGCTGCAGAGAGTCCGCGATGTTGCCAGATACAGTGTCAAAACAAGTAAGTGGCCTTCAAGACTGGCCAGATCACTTTGAAGAACCAAATCTCAAATGTCTCATCTCTTCCTGTGGAATGCACTATATGGTTACTCAAAAAGGTCTCTCAAACTGCATTAGGATTACTTAAGGTATTACTTCCAGGAAAAGTAATCTAACTACTCATTATGTCTGCAATTCTCTACAAAACCCATGCAAATCTGCACCACCTGGAAAGAACAAGCAAAAAACGTATTATTTTTTTTAGAAAGAAATAGCCAATCACAGTCAATCATTTATCCATCAGCTTCATATTAACAGGATTAGATGTAATCAAAGTCGCACAGTCAGCCGACACAGGTAACACTGTGTGCCCAAATTACACATTTAAATGTACCTATTATGGATTTAAATCCAAATTTGATATTGCTGCCTTATAGACACGCAAAATTCTTATTACGTCAGTAACTGCAATGTTATTAAAAAAGTTTGAACTGTGCGTTACACAAAAAAAAAGTAATTAAATTACTGTTGCACATTACTTTTTATCATGTTAGCCCCAACACTGACTATTGAGATGCCTGTCCAATAAGGAGTCATTTGGTATTCGGCTGAAATCGACAGCTCTTTTCTCCACAGATCACCCTCGCTTCTTCAATCAGCTGTTTGCTGGAGTGGATTATCACGCCCTGGCCGGGCGCCTCCTCACGGAGACACTTAACACCAGCCAGTAAGTGTGGCATAGTTGGCACAGTACACAAGAAAGATAAGAACATTTCTACCAGCAGCCTCAGAGGCAGATACACCCTGTAGGCTTGAAGTAGAGGATCTTTTATGATGCGCCTCACAGTCTGAGTGCTGGTTTAACCCAACGACTGCCCTGTTACATAAACAACAGTCAGCCTGACCTCTGATTCCCCAAAACAGCACAATAAGGACAAGTCATTTTGCACAATGCTGTCAATGCTGTGACGTTTTTAAGAAACCAGGCTCTTTTATAAAGAAGCTTTTATTCCGAGTTAATATTATTTATTAGAAACTGTACTAGGACATTTTTTATAAAGTTAAGCATTTTTTTTAGAAATTCTACCCTAGAAAGAACAATAATATATGCAATATATATGTAATAATCTATATATATAAATAATCTATGTATTAATAATTATAGATGCACAAGCTAATTTTCATCATATTGCAAACTTTCATTAAAGTTCAGTTCTTATATGGTGTAGAATCACGAACGATGGCATGAAGTTGTTGCCTAACTGCAATGTAGCTCAGAAATTTTCCATTAAACCTTGTATCAATGATTGTCAGATCAGTGCGCTGCCTCAAGGTTATCAAATACGCTCATGTGACATCATTCAAAACTGGCCTCACATACATGAAACACTTGAAACACTTTTGCCATGCAAAAGTACATGTATTAAGTCGTGATATTGGAACATACCGAAGAATGTACAGTCTGAGATTCAGAGATAAACATCATTTAAACCGAGAGAACATCATTTTAAAGATAAACTTTTGAGAATTTCATTGCATGCACATGCAATGCCATTGCCAAGATGCGACTCCAAGGGTCACTGCCAAAGCAAGTTTGTCCATCCTTGTCCAGGAAAGCAGTAAAGCTGGATTCTTAGAGATAACCCAGCATGTTTATTACATTATTAATTTACACACAAGCAAGTTTATTTACAGTACTGTGCAAACGTCTTAGGCCTGCTGAGAAAATTATAATGAAAGTTATACTTTTTCAGAGAAAAACTCTTACTGCATTCCACCAATACAGTTTCTGCCCATTTCAGTTGTTGACAAATTCATTCAGAAGAGTTTGATGTGAAATGGTGCACTGTGTAGAAAATTATCGACTCAAAATTTTTTACAGTGGTGGTGATATGAACCAGTGGTTGCAGCGTCTACAACACAAAACAGTATTACACAAAACTGTATTCCATTGGCTGATGGCTTTGCAACATAGCCACATTCAGATTCATCCTGTACCAATCACCTGCAGGTACACCTATGAAGTGGCTCCAGTGTTTGTGCTAATGGAGGATGTAGTTCTTCGCAAACTGCGCTCCTTGGTGGGCTGGTCAGAGGGGGATGGCATCTTCTGCCCTGGAGGTTCTGTGTCTAACATGTATGCCATGAATGTGGCCCGCTACTGGGCTTTCCCGCAGGTCAAAACACAGGGCCTGTGGACTGTCCCGCGCCTGGCTGTGTTCACTTCACAGGAGGTAAAAATGAAAAATTGTTTCTGTTGACAAGAACATTCTTAAGATTAGCACCAAGTTTCAATTCTGATCAATTTTATTTTTTATTATTTGACAGTTAAGCAAAATATTTAATCACATTTTTCCCCTACCTTAAATCTAGTTGCTCATCCAACACGTTTGGTGTCCAAAGTTTTCAGTTTTTGCACTTCTTTAGTTTAGCTACAAGGTGAACGAAGTTACTTGTTAACAAGTAAAGGAAGCTTATACCCACCAATTAGCATCATGCAAACTGCATGACTAAGTTGTCACCAGTGGCAGTGGTATACATATTCCACTCATTTTTGTCAGTGGCCCTCCCAAAATGACCACTCAAATGTACTTTCAACATGAAAATCTCATTGATACATAAACCACACACCATATTACATTATATATAACATTACATAAATACAATCAGTAGTCCAACTTTGAAAGTGGCTCAATAAAACTAAAAGCATAAATGGCAGAACAATAGAAAGACATAGCAAAAAAAAATTGTATGCAAAATTATAGGCACCACTGGCCAAACGCCATATGTTGTTTGATTTTTGAAGTAAAAAGAAGTACAACACAACACTCTGCAGCCAATTTCTAAAAATACATATTTTCTGAAAATATTACTAGACGGATACTTTTTTAGTTGATTAACTCAACTTAAATGTTAGGCCTTTTTTTAAAAAATCCAATTTTGGAGTATCAAAATTGCCGTCAGGAATTGTCAGCTGATGTTCCAGAGTGTGATAAATTCTCTGACTCTTCAAACCTTGTTTTTACACTCAACAACCCTTGGCTCTTCTAAGCAGCTGGTTAAGGATCTGAAAATGAAACTAACTGTTGCTTTCAAAGTAAGAGAAGGCTAAGATATCAAAGTACTCTCACTTTCCACTGCCCAACATGTCGTTAAGAAATGGCAGTGAACCCCTTATAATCTCAGGCTTATTACATACTAAGGCTTGTTATTCAGGAACTACAGGAACTTTAATGCAAACTGGCTAAGCTATTCTTAGGTTACAGAAGTGTATAATAAAACTATGGGACTGCCAGAGGGCCCTGGCCCTGTAAGGGGTTAAGTGGAAGAAAGTGGAAAGCAAGATCTGGATGACCACAAAAACTCTCAGATGTAACTGCTTGTATTCTGGCCACAAAGGCAAAGCAAAACCCCAAATGCTGTCGACTGAAATTAAAATGAAACTCTTTGGCCACAATTGCCAAAGGTACGTTTGAAGAAAAAATGGAGCAGTATCTGATGAAAAGAACACCTTGCCAACTGTTAAGCATGA
>JAILXH010162602.1:15480-29114 GCA_023558415.1 Piaractus mesopotamicus
CAAAATCTACTGAAAGTATTTCTTTAAAACTTCCCATCATTCAGTAGAGGTTAAAGGTACTAATGTAAGAGCTGTAGTTTGGTGTGTAGAGGGCTCTTCTTTACATGCCACTTGTTTTGGAGCAATATTGTCAAATGTTCAATTAATTTACAAAAACCTTTCACTACAGGCCAGCAGTGGTTGAAGCTGCCAATACAAGAGGTGCAGTATGTCATGTCAGTAGCACTTGATTAAGTACAACTTGTTTTGGAGCAAAATGGTCACTTGTTCAAAAGTTACTGACATTAATTTGTATAAACCTAACCTAACCACAAAAGTTTAACAGAAGTTACATTTGCTAATATAAGAGTTGTAGTACATCATACGAGTGTCACTTAATCAAGCTGTTGAAAAGCTATTGCAGTCAGGGATGCCCAAAATTTGCATACGGCTGTATGTCATGTAGAGGGATGTGTCTTGCCAGATCCTGACTTTGATCAAGTGAGTCAAGTGAGTTTTTTGTTAACAGAGCAATAAATAAAAATACAGCTTTTTATAAAACCTCTAACTGCTCATAATTTGTGATCTGCTTAAAGGCCTACTGTGGCTCATAAAAATGAAGCGCAAAGTGTTTTTTCCGCCGAGTGTCTTTACAGTACGCTCTTAAAAATATGGTTTTTCAAGCGTTCTTTAGTAAAAAAAAATAGTTCTATATAGAACCATGAACACACAGAATGCTTTGCATGACTAAAGGGTTTTTTGTGTGAAAGCGTTCTTCACACTGATGGAAAATGTGTTGTCGATGGTTCTATATAGAACCTTTTTGAAAATTGTTCTATATAGCTCCAAAAAGGTTTTTTCTATTGTTATAAGCTTGATAGAATTACAAGAGAAGAACCCTTTTTGGTGCTATACAGAACCCTTTTTCAAAAAGGTTCTATAGAGAACCATAAGTAACATATTTTCTATCTATCTGAAGAACCCTTTCATGATGCAAGAACCTTTTAATCATGCAAAGTGTTCTTCAAATGTGCATGGTTCTGTATAGAACCATTTTCTTTACTAAACCCTTGAAGAACCATCTTTTTTAAATGTGTAGTGTAATTTTTAGACGGCCCCTTACCTCTCTGGATGTTGCCAGTAGAAAGTGTTCCGTGGTTTTTAGAAGACAAACATTTTAGACATAAACAGAGTTGTAGCTGCTTGTCTTGGGTGCCAACAATGAAATTAAATGAAATTAAACCACAAAAAGAGAATAAGAAGCTCAGTGTCAATGGCTAAAGTGGAACTGAGGAAAAAATTCCTTTTCTTACCAATATACTTAAAATATTCAGCGATATATGAGTTCTCAGTGGTATAACTGTGTGTGTGTGTGTGTGTGTGTTTGTCGGGGGGCTGAGGGGTGAGGTGGACACAAAGGCACACAATCTTTATTGTGCTCCTCATACAGACGCTGAAAAAATTGCAGAGCCATGACTCAGAAAGATTTCTTTAGATATTTTAACAGTTAGCTCTCAACAACACTACACAGACAGCCCTGACGTCTATTGATCTCCCCTTTATAATGCATCTCTTCAATTGTAGCTGCTTTCAAACAGATCCTTTTCAACCTGAAACATAATGTATTCACTATGTATAATTTTATAATCTTGAATAGATAAATCTTAAATTTAGGTTAGTGGATAGAGTTGCAGGGCTTGAGAGTAAGCATAGTAACTGAACATGCAAATTGCCTTGTCATCCTTTTGTATTCACTGAAAGTAATTTTCAATTTGGGCCCATTTATTTATTGATTTACTTATTTTGCATTTGGGCCGAAAAGATCCTAGTTATGCCACTGTGAGCCCATCAAGATTTTAAGTACATGCAACTGAATAAATGTAAGTAGTTACTACTACTTGGAACTCTGTCTCTGTATATGAGTCCTGATTGGTGCTAAAAGAGTTCATGTTGTGACAGCAAAACTAGTTCTGTCCGCCTTAGACATACATAGTTAATGGTCTACACTGCAGAATCTACATAGGCTCTGGGGAGAGTCCTTTACAGCCAGTTTATCAGATGAGAATAAAAACAAAAGAGTATTTGATAGACATTTATTTCTGTCCATTAAAATCAGTGCAACAAAGTACAATTCTTCTTTCATTTCATTTCACTAATCTCCCATCAGAGTATTTGCAACTTTATTCAAGCATTTGAAAAAGTACTTCTCCCATTGCTGGTGGGTGGATCTTACTGTTGCATGTTATAACTCACTTATCATACTGGACAAAGATCAGCATGTCTGGTTTAGCTGAGTACAAAATAAATGTTGTAAACTTCGGTATGTCAAGCATATCAACTGACTACAATTAATTTGTTTCTGTCTAGCAGTGTAACTTAGCAAAAGTCAGTTATCACATTATCACATTATAAAGCACTATTACATATTAGGGCTGCACAATATGGATATGAATATATTGGGACAATATTGTGATATGACTCGCAATGTATCTAAAACAAATTGGCGAATGAGTAATGTGACAAAAAAGGAGCCTTCTTAATAAAAATGACGCTGAATAAAAACAAACAGAATGCAGGAATGTGTGTCTTACTCATGGCCATGACTTAGTAAAGCACAGGAACAAGATAATTAAGTCATATCTAAGACTTAGTAAGGCACCGGTATGAGATAATTAAGTCACAGCCACGACTTTGTAAGGCACAGAAACAAGATAATTAAGTTGTGGCCACAACTTAGCAAGGCATATGGACGAAATAATTTTGTCATTGCCACACTGCAGTGAGGCATAGAAAGGAGATAATTTAGTCATAGCCACAACTCAGTAAGTTGTACAAACAAAATAATTAAGTCACAGCCATGACTCAGGAAGACGGAGGAACAAGATAATTAAGTTGTGGCCACAACTTAGTAAGGCATAGGAACGAGATAATTAAGTCCTAGCCACAACTCAGTAAGGTGTAGCAACGAGATAATTAAGCTGTGGCCATGCCTTAATAAGGTGCAGGAACAGCATAATTAAGTCATACACGTGATTTAGTCAATTGCAAGAACAAGATAATTAAGTTGTAGCCACAACTTAGCAGGAATAAGATAATTAAGTGATGATAATAAAGACGTGGCCATGATGTAAGGCCCAGGAATAAGGTAATTAATTTGCCTGACAATGTTACAGACTGGCCTCCATTATTTTATCTAGAGTACGTCTGTTGGATTATATGAATATCTTGATTCACCAAAAACTGGAAATCTGGAACTGTGATTGGTCAGGATGCTCACAGCACACAGTGAAAACATTGTGATCATTTGCATGTTACAGACTTCTGCGATATCAGTGTTGCAAAGGCCAGTATTGAGATAACAATTAACAAGCAATGTATTGTGCAGCCCCGTTAAATATCATTTTTGTCCAAGCAGCGCATTTCCAAAAAGAAATTATTCATCATTATCATTTAAGCAATCATATAAATTCATTGGTTTGCCTTTGTGTGTGTGTGTGTGTGTGCACGTGTACCTTTACAGTACTGATATGCCTGAGGTTATTTATAAATGGCAGTTTGAAAAAATAGACAGCATGTAAACAGGCGGAAAGTAAATCAACCCCCCCACCCCACATACACACACACACCAACAGTCCAAATATATCACGGTATCTCAGTATCTTCCTGAGTGCTACTAATGTCTTTCAGACGTCACACAGCTTGTACTGACTGCACTGTTTTGTTCTGGTCTTAAAATCCACCCAAGTTGAACATTATATAGTAGTATTTTGCAGCAATACAGCTATCACTGTTTATAAAACAACATTAACATGAATATAATGCTTTTTATCTATTCATACTGCAAAATCTTAAAATCTATATCACTATGTATGTGCAATATATTGCCCACCACGATAAGTTTCATAAAGAAAAAGACTCCTCTTCATGAATATGTGAACATCTTTGGCACAAGCTGAAGTAGTTATCACTGCTACACACGCTGGACTTTGCGGGTGCTGTTTGTTTTCAGGTTGGTCTGGGTCATCTCTGTTTGGGACATAAAGGCTAAAAGTCATTACATTCACTCCAAATCACAGAACAAAGAAAACAAGTAGAAAAGAAAAACCCTTACAGATTTGTGCCTTAGCATACACTAATCTAGACACATACAGTAATCTGCAGACATCAGAGAGCAACCTTTGAATTATTTAATTTCCAGTCAAAACAGCCATAAAGTAAAAATTCTTCATTTTTCAAAGTCAGAAAAACAGTAGGAAACATCTACTTAACAGAAACTAATGCTAAGCACTAAGTCTAATATCAAATATATAGCTGCGTCCAGAAACTTTTGCTACTCCTGTCGTCCCCCTTCCTTCCTACTGCTCCTCTTGTAACCGAGAAGAGCGCGGAAGAATCAAGCAGAGGAAAGGAGCAATGGAGGGAATGAGCACAACTGGGGAAATGTGACAGCTGTTTCCTTTCAACGTCATTAAACTGTCAACTACTGGTAAACTGAGTCTATCACAACATTCACTTGAAAGCACGTCCCTAATACTCCTGTATCCAAAGCTGATTTACATTTGTGCGACTTTCCGCTGTTTTTTTTGTACACCAAATACTAAATAGTCAACTAAGAGGATATATGAACACAAACAAGAGTTTGCTCCGTGATCGTCCATACTCTCTCAGCACGCAAGCAGTGAGCTCACTTCAAAATCTGTAAAAGGCTTTCTGTTTAGTGTACACTCGTGTATTATCCACTTAAGCGACTTCTTCCATCTCCTCCAGTACGTGGACAGCCAGTAAGATGGCGTCATGAAATCGGTTTCCAAGTCACTGAGGAGAAGAGGAGGATCGGCAATAAAAAGCAGTAACTTTCAGGCTTTCTAAACACAGCCTTGTCTACTGTTTACTTTTGTGCACCTATTGCCACTTTTACTCTTCCATTCTTCCAATCTTAAACCCAACCAGTTCCAGCTGTGTCCTCCCAACAGAAGCTGCTCCCAAAGATATCACTGACATTATATTCCTGTTCAAAGGGAGACCGACATTCACACAAGCAACTAGACGAACACAGCACACATTTGCTACCTGCAAGTTTCTTTCTCATATGCATCTAATGGCTTAAGGAGATATTTCTGAGGAGACTAGTTATACAATAACCCACCGAGATAGACCACCAAAACTGTCACCATCAGATAAACAAAACTTGGTCATCTTTGAGAGCTAAGAGAAAATCAAGCTCCATTCTTGCTGCAAGAATACTAAAACTGGACATCTAAGATTTTACAACTGAGGAGTTTAAATTTGTAACTGGGATTACTTGAATTGTAAGAAGCAAAACTTGCAACCAACTTCTAAGACTGAACACTGGAGGTGTGAAAAAATATCCCTGCAGATTTTTTTTTAAATCGAAAGCAAGTGTCCCAAAAGGAACAGAAGCTGTAAAAGGCTGAACAAGTTATACCGGAAAAATTGTTATTGTATTTAGTTGTTGCGGCGTCTGTGTAATTGTCTGTTAAATATGGTTTCTGATTTCTGTACCCAATGGCTGGATACGTTTTGACTGGATATTAAATAAATGAAAGAGCAGTCTCACACAGTATTGCACAGTATTGCATACTAATAATATATAATAGTATAATATTGTTTTCATGAAAAAATGAATATGTTGGACTGTTGTAAATATGCTGATGTTATCATTTCAATATATTCTGAATATACTTTCTTTGACATACTTGAGAAGTCAATAGTGTACGGATCTCCATTTACAGTGAAGTTGATTGAACCCTGTGGATTACGCTGGTATGCTGCCTCGATGTCTGCACTGGATACTGAACAGGCACCCTAAAGAGAGAGAGAGAAAGAGAGAGACAGGGAGAGAGAGAGAGAGAGAGAGAGAGAGATTGGAGAATGTGTGCGAGTGGGTATGTGCTGTCTTTGCAAGTGCTAAACAGGCTGTGCAACATAGTTCTTCCCTTACAGCCAGTAACCAAATGTGTAAGCAGCGTCTAAGGAGAAAAGTTTAGACACCTCATACTAAAGAAAAATATTTGTTCATATATTTCCTCATACCCAAAATATACGTCAATATATGTCATTTATATATGTGACGTCTTAGCACGGCATATCATTTATGCTGTACATACAGGAAGGATCTATCATGTTTCTAATGTTTTTGTAAGGATAGACAGACACCTCTGGGACAGAATAAGCTTTTGTACTATGTGCACCGTGTGTTGGAAAAAAAAACAGTCAAGATTCATAGTAGAGTATTAGCATTTAGAAGTTTGAAATCACTTGCCATATTAACAATTTGTTATTTTATATACAATTACAGCCACAGTGTGGTTTTAACTATTACAAACTATTTGCCAAACTGTACAAATTTTACTCAAACAGGTTGCAGTTTCACTTGAGATTTTTAAAAACATGAGTTTCACAAGCTCCCACTACACTGTCACATTCTGATCCTATGCTTAAGACAGACCGGTTTGTCTGCTGATTGTATGCTGTATATGTTGACTTTCACATTCAACGTACTATCTAGAGTACCAAAGGTCTACCATCCGACCCTCAAAAAATCAAAGGGCAAGAGAAAGACATGGGAATGCATGAGGACTGTGGTGCCATTATACAGAAAGCCATCTGGGGAGTTTTTTCAAGCAATAGAAATCCCCAAAATGTACAACCTGCCAACATGTTACTGCTATTAAAATCTCTGCTCATCATTCTATACACGCATAACATTGCTTCCTTTTTATGTACATTCATGTTTAAGTTACTTTTGAGTAGTAGCATATCTATGTTATACAGTCGTATGCAAAAGTTTGAACACCCTCAGCCAAATCATGTTTTGTTGATTTTCTAAATGAAAATATGTGAACACATCCTTTACAGGGAGCTTAAATATACCATTTTTCTACTAATTTAAGTGCACAGTTTTGATTTATTTGCATTTGAGTTTACCATGTTGGAAAGAATAAAACATAAAAAATAAAATGTAGTAACAAATTGTGGACAGGTTACATTTTATGGATTAGCTTTTTGTTAAATTCAGTAAATAAACAATAATTATGGATTAGAATGTGTGCTCCCTGTAGAGGATATGTTAACTTATTTTCACAAAATCAACAAACCGTGTACTTTGACCAGTGCAGCCCAAACCTTTGAATATGACTGTATATGTATGCGTGTGTATATGTGAAAAAAAGCCTTACTCGATGTGTGAAACTGTGCCAGCGTCCACTCTGGCCACCAAACTGCCACAGTGGTGCCTTCTTTGGAGAAGATGATGTCAACTTCGTAAAAGCCTTTGTCAGTGTTTTGATTCTGTTGAGAGAGCATGTGAGGCAATCAGACAAACCAGTCTGCTTACTTTCCTGATGCACTGCAGGAAGTCAGTGACTATAAATTATGTACATCTTTTTCTTTTTTTTTATCTGAGAAAAATACAATACCAGATTTGATCATATTACAGATCTTATGGAAACATATCTGATGTAATGATAGAGTAGTTCTGTAAACAAACCCACCCTCCGCCAGATGGGGATTCATATTTCGGACGCCTCCTGATCCGCCTTCTGTGGCTGGTGGACAAGTTTTTCTGACACATGTCTGGGAAAAAGACAAACACACATGATTAACAGATTATAGACCCTTCCAAGCACTTTACTTTTGCTTTCTTTTCTGTCCACTTCCATCAGACACACCTTTAAATCTAATCTCATAGTTGGTGGAGTCGATGCTGAACTGGACGACTCCTTGCCGGTTCTTCTGGAACTCTTTCTCTAGTGTGGAGCTACTGACTGGACTGACTTTCCCTTGTGAATCCTGCAGATATATTCAAAAAATATAGCTGTATGCAAAATGTTTTGCAGCAAACTATTGTAAAAAATAACATTTTTCTGCAAATGTTAGTGCACAAATATATTTGATTAGCTTAAAAAATAGAAAAAAATAAAAGACTAATTGTGACGTGCAAAAGTTTGGACACCCTTCCAGTTGTAGTCTCAGAACTTAGGCCTTAACTGACTTGTTAGGACTGGTTAGGCAGGTCATGAGTTGTTATTAGGAATTGCCAGCTGATGACAACTCCAGAGCGTTATAAATACTCTGACTCTTCAAACTTTGTGCTAACACTCAACAACCATAGGCAATAACCCCTAAACAGCTGGAAATGAAGTTTCTAGATGCCTACAAAACAGATGACCGCTATAAAAAGATATCAAAGCAGTTCCAGGTCACAATTTTCACTGTCTGAAATCACATTAATAAATGGCAGTTAAGGGGAACTGTGGTCAAGATTAGCTAATTAGCTAATGTGATCAGGGTTGGGAACCACTGCACTGTCATTTTGACATTCAGATTTTAGCCTCAGATAATTCAAAGCGAATATTTTGGCTTTAGGCTTTAGATGTCAGTTGTCTTTGTGTTGGAGTGACTTACCTTCTCCCCATACTGATGCCAGCCCTGGTTGCCACGGTAATGCCACAGCCACTCAGTCTGTTGGGAACCTTTGCGTCGGACTCGCAGGTTAGTCTTCTTCAGAATGCGCATTTTAGTGAAGTCAATAGACAGAGCGCTACACATGGGAACGTAACATATGGTTGTCACCAGCACAAAAATAATATTTTTTTAATGCAAATTTTTATAAAAAAGATACTTTTTACATCATAGATTCTCAACCCATTCATCAAGGACTGCCAGTCCCAGACATATTTTTGTTCTGATCCAGCTCCAAACTTATTTGAGACAGGTAATTAGCATTCTATGTCCCATAAAAAGCAGTATATTGAAAAAATATTTATATTTTTATGTATATTCTCAATATATAACAATATATTTTATAATGAAAGCTAGCTAGCCCTGGATTAACAAGCTCATGTGTATCCAGGGCTTGATTTGAGGCAGGGAAAGTTGAGGGGATGCCTTTGCCCAAGCCGGAAAAAAAGACAAAAAGTATGCCCTTTAAAAAAAAGACATCTGCAATCCCCATCCGCTTTGGATTAATGCTGTTATGCTTTATGTATCTGAGTTGCCTTAGATGCCTTGGGCCAAGTTGTTTGAACCCACCAGCCCCTTGAAATCATTTTATCATTTCACCACTATCTGTATTGGATCTGGGACAAAACTAAAATGGCCTTGTTATGGGTCCTTGAGGAACCTCTATTCTAACTTGTACATTACACAGTAATCTGCTCTTCCAGAGCACCATAGGATGGAAAACTTACCCACAGGGTGTGTTGTAGATCCTGATGCCTTTGGTGTTGGGGCGAGAGTATTGAGCCTCCAGGATATGATCATGGGCTACATCCTCCCAGCCATTGCCCAGATCCAACTGCCATCTGTAGGGCTTGCCACTCCACCCTCCACTATCTGTATTGTGTTAAACGCGTTAAACAATCACAGTAACACATATCACACACACATATACCACAGGCCAAAAGTATGGTAGGTGTAAAAAATATTTTACAGTTAAGTCAGTTTGCCAACAACCAACACAACATAAAATGTTTAATAACACTAAGTTTAAGTTCTATTCCATTGGTTTGCTGTACTCTTTATCTAGCATTTTATGTCAAAAACCTTTTTTTAACACTTTTTGTTGGTAACAGTTCCTTACATTCAGCTGTTTTTAATTACATACAAACTCCTGATTAAACTGTTAATCAATCCCACAGGAGTATCTGAATAGGGAAACTGGGTGAATATGAGTATGACTGCAATAATAATAAGAATCAGTTAGTTGTAAACTATTGTTGCATATACTTTACGTTTATCAACCTATTATAGTCCATTATACCTTCAAAATATAAACATGTAAGCTTTCACCACATAGGCCTACCATCAGATGAGGAGCTGCTGCTCCGTTTCCTGTGACCCTGCCTCTTCTTGCCATGGCTCCTCCTCCCTCGATCATTGTTCCCAGAGGACAAATCAGAGCCTCGGATGTGTTTGAGGCGACAGGCAGCGCCATTGCGACAGGTGCCTTTTAGGGAATACTTGCACACGTGCAGGTCACGACACTTATTTCGGTAGCGGCAGTGGCCATCATTGTAGTACTGGCAGACTTGCTGCTTGACCAAAGATAATACATTATACACATTAATACCAGTTATATAGGTCATGAATCATAATTACTGAGAACAGAAATAAATTCCAGTTGTCCACTTGTAGCACCAACTGTAGCCTCAGATTAACCTAAATGGAGATACCTGGTCTCTGTTCATAGCAGTTAGAATCATAGGTCATAATCTTTAAAGGAATACTTCATATTTCAGCCCATTCTGTATCTGCCACATCTGAAGGTACCTTCGATTCCCATGGAGAGTGATTTCAACATAATTCCCTGTACTTAGAAAAAAGATGGAAATCTGTTGACTCATAACTCACTTTGAAAATAAATAAATGTTTTAAATATATGACTATATGATAAAAATTCAAAAGAGAGAGACATGAGAGAGTGTCTTAGCGATGCTGTTCTGAAGTTTTATATAACCTTCCAGAACTGGAGCAACACAGTAAATAAGCACTCAGCAAAATGGGGCCTTCACAGATGTGCAAGTTACCCATGCCATGGGCACTAATACGCCCCATAGCATAACGCACACTGGCTTTTGAACTTGACGCTGGTAACAATCTGGATGAACCTGTTCCTATTTTTCCTGGAGAACATGACGTTATTTCCATAAACAATCTGAAAGCCTGACTCGTCAGACCACAATACATGCTCCACTGTGCATCATTCCATTTTGAGATGAGTTTGAGCCTAGAGAAGATGAACTGTGTTTCTGGAAGTTGATGACATATGGCTTTCGCTGTGCGTAAGCAGTCTTAACTTGCATTTGTGGATGCAGCAATATTTATTGACAACGGTTTTTCAAAGTATTCCCGAGCCCATGTGGTGATATCCATCCGTTGTGACAGCATGCAGGTTTTTAAAGAAGTGCCATCTGAGGTTTCGAAACTTGAGGTTATCGGCGTTGCTCTTTATCCACAGAGATTTCTCCAGATTCCCCGAATCTTTTGGTGATATAATGCATCATAGAGGGTGAAATACCTAAAATCTTGTTGAGGAACTCTGTTCTAACACTCTTGGATTTTTCGCTGATGCAAAGTGGCAAGCCTCAACCCATCATTCCTTATAAAGGACTAGGCCTGTCCTGGATGCTCCTTGCATGCACAACATTTTTGGAACATGTTGTGGGCATTAATTTCAGAATGAGCATATAATTACAAAAAAAAAGTTGATAAGGTACAATATCAAATATTGTGTCTTTGTACTTTTTTTGTTTAAATACAGATCACGGTGGATTACAAATCACTTTCTTCTGCTTTCATTTGCAACATACTGTCCCAACTTTTTGCCCTGCGATGGACTGGTGACCTGTCCAGGGTGTATCCTTCCTTCCGCCTAATGACTGTTGGGATAAGCTCCAGCTCTCCCCCGCGACCCAGAAGGATAAGCAGCTTAGAAAATGTGTGTGAGTGTGTCCCAACTTTTTGTAATTGAGACTCATATTTAATGCCTGTTTCAAAAACTTTTTGTAAGTTCGAGGAAAGGCAGAAAAATGGTTATTTGTGGTAATCCTACAGATACAGAAGATAGAGACTGGGATGAAAAATGCTGGAGTGTTCATTTAATATGGTCAAATGGGCTCATCTTAAACCTACAAATAATACAATTGTCTACATTACACAAACACTGTAAACATCTTATTTGATGAACAACGGTGTAAAAGAACCGACCTGGGTTCTTGATGGAGCCTGGTCAGAGTCTGAGCTGGACTGGGAGTCTGAGGGGGCGTCTGTGTCCGTATCGCTGAAGTCGGAGAAGCTTTCCTCTAGAAAAGGAAGTCACATTCAGCTGCAGCTGTTTTGAAGTGATTATAGGCTTACTGTGTTTGTACTGATTTTGAACCTTGGACTATGATCACCACACCCAATGAACCACTAGGTCCTGTTTCACTTCTAGCAGCATTTTAATAGCTGCTTTTTAATCTGTTGGAATTCGCCCACCGCACTCACTTCTGATCAGGAAAATAAAAATAAAATAGCTTTTAGTTACCATTATGTCAGCACACGTGCAACTGTGCACCAGAGCAGCTGACATTTATTAAAAAAATTTGAACAGGCTAATGCTCAGGATTAATTACACCTATGCTGCTGCATTTGAAAATGTTGAGTGCCTAAAAGTGTAGTACACTACTGCAATATTTAAGATTTAAAAATCATTTAAAAAGAATTGACACACATTAAATTGCTGATTTGTACTGATATTTTATCATTTAACTGTTAACATTCACAGGCATTACACCCATTTGTGACTAATAGATTACCAAGATGCATTTCTTTCTTAATTCCCAAGAAGGCACCTTTTGTTTTTGGTGAAATTAAGGCTTCTGTCAGTGGAGTTTTGTATGGAATGGTTAAGATAGTGCTGTGGATAACATGCTTGGCTGCAACTGGGAGCATAGGGTTCAATTCTCATTCAGCCAGGAATCCGAAAACCCTGGTATAGCAATTAGTCACTGCATTGGGCAACACCTCTAGCATTACATTCACCCACCAAAGTAAAAAGCTTTGGATAAAAAAAAAAAAAGTTAAATATGTAAGGAGGAAGCCTGTTTTGCATGATGTTTGTCTACATCGCAAATAAATGTAAATATACAAAAGGACAAAGTCTTGTTTAAACTTCACAATTCTGTTTGACTTCAATAGAAAAGATGAACAAAAATGAGATGAACAAATCATAAATTAAATCAGATCAAAATAATTAAAAATATAAACAATAAAAAACAAATTTAAAATAATTTTCACTGAATAAGTTGCAATGTACCACACTATGTCAGTCATATTGCTATACCCGACATATAAATTTTTAAATATCACAGTTATATTGTAACGTGGGTCAAGTAGTGTAATCATATCTTCTTGTGGGACTCATTCCTGGAATGCCGACATCACACTGTCTATTGAAGTGGAATGCACAGAAAACAATTCACACTGAAGAGAAGTAAAAGAGATAAAATATTTCTTTTCACAAGTTCTTGAGAACAGGTGTGTTACGTTCTAGCATTCCTTGCGGCAGTGCAGGTCTTTACAATTGTACTACAGCAATACGTCTTTGTTAGGGCCTGACGGGAAACATGAAAGTGCTGACGTTCTGAGGACATCTGGCTTTCTTTTACGAGGAACCAAAAGTAAAAGACTTCCTTTTGGTTTCTGGGTTATAGTTAGGGCTGGGTTAGGAGCAGCTATACAAAGCAAAGGAAATAATACCCCACAAAGACCTGAACGCACATCTGCAGCTGTTTCAGCTGATCTGTCACGCAGCTTAATCTTTATACCAAGGTGGCTCAGTCTAGCTTGAAAATTCAAGTAGCATCAAAATCAACATGCTCCTATTGATTTAATAAGGGATGACAAATATAAATGAACAATGGATAAAAATACATACACATTTTAATTAAAACACATTCTAATTAAAACACATTTAATTAGAAGAACTTAACTATGTCTACCAACTTTTATTTTGTCTGATACATAGTTGGAACCAATTGGGCTTGGAATATGAATGGAACTCTATGGAATGAAAGCAAGTTATGAACAGGATGAGAAAAGGAGTGGGGAAAGGGTGTGAAAAGCAGACGACACATTTGGCAACAGTACTC
>JAILXH010162608.1:3826-19752 GCA_023558415.1 Piaractus mesopotamicus
AGGGTGGGGTCAGTGAGGTGAAAGGGGACCAAAATGGAGAATGCTAATGTAAGTTAAAAGGCTCTGTACATAGTGCTGTCTGCACTCATGATGAAGGAGTGACCTTCCACAACAATGGTACATGTCGCAAATAGGGTAGCAGACCCAGACCATTGATATGCTATGTCGGGCATGGTTAAACAAGCAAGCCATTATGAGTCCAAAGTTGCACATGATACTGATTGACCGAACAGGGGATATCTCAAACAGCAGGCTCTCTCAGTAATCTGAGCATTTTAAGACAAAAGAGAAGACCATGCAGAATGTCCCCTATCTCTTCTCCTATTGGACAATCTTGACTTTTGGCTTAAGTTTTATCTAGGTAACAGAGAAAACCTACTTTGTGAAATACCTCCAAACTCTCAAAAGCTCAGCTAACCGCAAGTAATGGCCTTTTTTGTTTGCCCCACCCAACCAGCTCCTTTAACACTCCCTGATCTTAGGCAGATACTAATTTAGCTGAAAGTCTCCACCTAGTGGTCAGAAAACACACTGCAAGTGATTGTCATCCGGGAAAATTGCTGCTCAATAGCCATCCCAAAATAGAGGAAAACAGAATGATTCTTTCATAAAAGAAGCAAGGTTTAATTTACAGTTTTACTAAATGTACAGTTCTTTTTAAAAAGTGTCATTATACACAATAAATACAATACAAAATTAATTTGTAGTACTATACTTCAAATTCTTACAGTTCTATTTTTTCCTTTACATTATTATTGTTCTTTTTCCATGTCATTGCCTAAGCTGTGTTTGCTTTTGAATTGTCCAAAGGGCTTCGAAGGAGTCTGTGTACAAAAAATAAATATAAATAAATTAGGAGGGTGACCTTAGGGCCTTAAATGTCTGAGATAGTACACAGACAGAAAATACTGACTAAAACAAGCATAACTCAGTCCCAGTCTTTGCAACCCCATGACATGACAGTTTTTGCATTTTCTGCTCTACTATTCCTGATTCAGAGAAAATACAAAATACTGGAGTGTTTGGGCTCCCCAGGAGTGGGACTGAGAACCACCAAAATAACTGATTTTTCAAAAGATGTGTGATTATACCTGAGGTACACAACTATGCTCCCGGAGATGGTCCCACCTGCTGAGTTTATTGTCAAGAGTAATTTGACACATCCGATCGATCTAATTAAGCTCTTCAGGTGCATCTGAAAATTCTCACCAGATGTGACAGATGGAAATAAACTATGTA
Organism: Piaractus mesopotamicus; assembly: GCA_023558415.1. Lineage (NCBI taxonomy): Eukaryota > Metazoa > Chordata > Actinopteri > Characiformes > Serrasalmidae > Piaractus > Piaractus mesopotamicus. The sequence continues at coordinate 5,066 of JAILXH010162608.1, forward strand.
AGAGGGTAGATCTCCAAGAGCAACATTGGGTATCCTTGGATTTAACTTCAACCTTTCTTGGAGGTCGTTTAAGTCGCTTGGGAAAATTTAAGAGGTAATTCTGAGGTTCTAATAGCAACCCCCTCCAAAAAAACCAAACAAACAAACAAAAACCCTGCACAGGTGTTCTCTGTAATGTGCTCCAGATGGTAGCATGATTTTAGGTCAACAGCTCTGCTACTCTGCTATTTCTTTCAATTTCATGAATGTGTCTGTCAATGCCAGCGCTCAATGGATCAGAAACATTTCCTAAAGCAAAGAACTTGTTTCTATGGATGATTTTCAATATTTGTCTTTCTAGGGGAAATGTTACACTAACTATTTGGTGCTGATTCAGTTTATGTATCATTGTAAATGATATGATTTTGTGCTGAACCAATTTTACACCGGTCTCTCTCTAGTGGACAAAGAGACCTAATGCCAAAATCAAAAATTACACTGCAGTTAAGTAAGTTCACTTAATATGAATAAACATGTCACCAAAAATGAACATATACTGTAAAGACAGGATGCTATAGTTATAATAAATTCATCAGGGACCATAAATCAGATCAATTATTTTGTTTTTAAAAGGTACATAAATCAAATTGACAAATGATTGAGCCATCTTGCCCCATTATATCATTAATAATGCATTTTGCAAGAAAAGACAGTGAACCCCTGTCAACAACAAACTGATTAGGAACTGGCCTGAAGCTTCCCACCCAAGAACACAAAGAAGAACAAAAAAAATGAGCAAAACCATGTCAAAGTGCACTTCATCCTTTCACAAGTACACTTACAGGGCCATATGTAAACCAAGAGAACATTATTCTTCAGTCACCATCCATAGACAAACAAGGCAAACACAGCTGAACAGAAGAAAGTGAAACTCCATTTCACGCCTCTCTCCCTCCCAGACCCCATATGTCTTTCAGTCTTTCAGCGTTTATTGACTACAGGGGCTGTTATCTACTGTGCGTCTGTGACACCAGACTTCCATTCTGCCCTCGGCCCCCTACCTGTGGGTGCTGGGACATGGAAGATGAAGATGGAGAAGAAGAGGAAGAGAGAGAGTGTCTGTATGTTGATGATGAAGATGATGATGTGCCCTGGCGGTGATGAGTTTGGTGCTGGTTGCTTAGGTTCGTAGTATGAACCCTGCCCATGGGTCCCCTGCCCGGGCCTTGCTGCAGGTTCAGTATGCTGTCTATGGCACACTGCAGGTGTTCGTTCAGCGAGTCATCCGGTGGGGGACTGCCACTTGAGAAGCTGGCATTGTCCATGTCTGGAGAGTCTGATTTACACCGTTTTGCAGGAAGTGAGGAGTCTCTTGTGCAGGACGTTTCACCTGGAGACGGAGGGCCTGGTGCATGCTGGTCCATCTGAAACGTCCCCAGTGCCCTCTCTCTGTTTTTACTCACCAACCCTTTCACCCTCCCCACACGGTCCCTGCTGTCCCCGTCCTCGTCCTCTTTGTCAGAGAACTGCTGCTGCTGTTGGTGGTGATAAGCATTTTTGATTCCACGAAAGAATTCGTCCTCTACTGCCATCAGGCCCTGTGAACCAGGGTCACTGTGGGGCTGGGTGGGCCCACTGCCACCCTGCCGCTCCAGCTTCACACTGGCAATTACAGTACGTTCTGATTTTGGAGAGGAGGTGAGGGGCCCTGGGGGTGCCGGTGGTGGGATGGGCAATATATCACCACCTCCTGGTACTCCTGGTCGGTGACGAGGGCTGATGTTCTCCCGGTAAGTTTTGCGTAATGGGAGACGGCAGGTGGTCAACTGAGGTGTGGATGTGGAGGTAGGGTTCCCTTTGACCCCGCCCACTTCATTGTGCTCCAGAGTGCCATTCATCTGGGCAGTAGAGGTGGAAGAGGATGATGAAGATGACCATGAGTGAGATACAGAGGAAGAAGGAGTAGTGGAAGAAGCTGTGCCACCAGAGGTGGAACTGGCATGTGTGGTCACTGCACTGAAAATGGTGGAGGAGGTGGGGTTACAAGTTGGGGGTGGAGTCCTAATAACTGTGACTGTTTGGGTTACATGGGGTCTGCTTTTGGAGACTGGCTCAGGGGTCTGTGGCTGTGGGGTGTGTTGGGTTTGCGAATGAACAGGGTCTAAGGCAGTGTTGTGGACCACTTTGCTGAACCCTGCCTCCTGCTTTATCTTCAACTTTAAGCCGATTCGCTGCCGTGCCTCATAGGTCTTGATGGGCGGTTTGCTGGTCCGCTGAGGGAGCGCATCATCGTCGTCATCAGCAGAACGAGTGGAGGAAGAGGTGCGGCCAAAAGAGCGCTCCGAGCCCTGTGCTGCAGGCTCTGGACTGGGCCGTACCACTGCTGCAGGTGTGGGGGAGCAGCTAGTGGACCAAGAGACCAGTGCTCCCCCTCCTCCTTGTTTTATCACTAGTTTGGTGGGAGGGAAAGGAGAAGGAGCGGGAGCTGCAGTGGTAGCAGGTGTAACTGAGGGAGGAGCTGGAGATGGGGTTGCTGCTACATGAGCTGCTGCAACAGCAGGTGGCCCTGTTCGGACAGAGCTCAGCTCAACTGGTGTAGGCCTCACAGCACTGTCTGCAGTTCTGCTCAGCAAACATGAGTTTGCCACGAACTCCTCTGCAGAGAAAGCAAAATTGTGTTCAATAAAAATCACATCAGTAACTAATATTGGTGCATTTACAGAACTGGCTGACCAGACTGATGATTCATACTTCCCTCTTACACCTGCTTCACACATACAACCTCCATGTGACGAGCAATGTGGCAGCATGACTGCTACAACATGCATGTGCTCGCCTTTAATGCATACTGCATCCTCACTGCAAAAAGCAGCAAGTTCTACTGACATTCTTTTTTACAAATAAACAAATAAATACACCCACATAATCCAATCAATTACTTTTCTTTGTTTTACTTTTGATTGGTCACTCATTTTGGCCTACAGACTTGCTGCAAAATGTGTCTACAACACGAAAATGCTGAATTGCAGAACTGCTGTAGTATTTATTTTTTAAATTTTTTTTTTTAAATAATGTATTAAATAACATTTATTTGCTTTTATTTGTTTCTTTTACATTGGTTTCAATAGCTTATTCCATTATGTTTTACTGTGTGATACACGCAATAAGTGTTAAAAATAGGCTGGATGCCTAATTGTTAAATGCAGTGCTGCCCGAAACGTGTGAATGCTCTAACCAGTTAACAGGAGCTGAAGTGAAAAGCAAGACATTCTGTGTTGCTCACATTACCAGAGACAGTGTTAAACAAAACAACTGAGTACGTTTTCTTCCTGAAACACCCAATTCCAATTAAGTGCTTGTTTGAGGGCTCATTAACTTAATGTCAAAGGGGAAAATACGGAACTGTACAGTGGCATGTCCATGCACAACTGAGAGTGCCCCCTCTTCTCATTCTTATAGAGTGTAACTGGCTCTTTACCTGGCTTTTCTTTAGCCAGTATCCTATCCTGGTTCAACGCTATCTTCTCCTCCTGGATGAACATCCTATCAATCATCACCATCTCAGCAGAAGGACCCAGCCTCTACTCAGGACAAACACAAGAAAAAGCACCAAATAGCAAGTCAGTGTCAAGACAGGTCATGACAGAAAGGGACAAGTAATGAAGACTTACAGAGTGTAAGTATGTGAGCCTACCCTTGATTCCTCAAACAGCAGGTGACGATATTTGTCCAGCATAGCTTGTGTACGTTTTAGAAGTTGGCAGGAGACATTTTCAAACTCATCATCCACTGGGCAAAAAGGAAGAGAGGAAGTGTTGCGTTAACTGCAGTGAAGATAACTACACTCAAACTCAGCCTGTTGTGAAGTATCAGAGGCTGGATTTAGGTTTAGTAAGCTAGCCAGAGATATTGAGTTGAGCTGAATAAAAGCTCAACTGATCTAGTTTGCAATTTGAAAGAGTGCAATTATCAAGCTACAACTTTTATTTTAGCTTACATTACTAATAAGTGTTTTAAGTGGGGAAATATAACCTAACATGGAGCATGTGAACATGGATGTGCTGTGAACATAACACCACAATCACAACTAACTGCCAGCCTGGCACACTCAGCATTCATGTCTCAAACTACAAAAAAGTGGATTTGCTGGTTTTCTTGGCCAAAAAAAGGCCTGGATCGCAAATCGTTCGCCCTATAATTCAGCTGTATCATGTATACAGGCCTAGGGGCTATACCTTTGCGGTAATCTTGAGCAGAGGGAGCCATGCCTTGGTACAGGTGGTAGGGCAGCAGTCGGTGCAGAGTGTCTTCAAAAGAGCGGAAAGGCGAGCTGTAGTCCGGATGCAATACAGAACCCTGAAGCTTCCTCAGCTGTTCCAGCATTCTATATGCACAAAAGCTCATTAGCACAAAATCCAGACAAACCTTCCATCATGTTACTACTACACTTTATTTATATGAATGGTACTTACCGTGCTTCTTTGCTGGGCTCCATACTAAAAGGTCTTTTTAAAGCTGCAGTCTGTGGAGGGTCATACAAAACAAACTTAAAATATGCAGGGCAACATATCAATGTATGCCTTTATATTATATATGCAGCAATATTGTAGCTGTATTTCACTAGCAGCAATGTATCTAACCCTTGCCTGTGTTTGAACAGGAGCAGGAGGTTGTGGTGCAGGCATCTGCGAGAGTCCACTACTCAGAACCTGAATCTGTAACCCTGGTTTACCTAATGTGAGCCCTCCAACTCCACTTATGACCCCTGTCTTTGCCTACAGTGGATCAAATATTAATACAAAGGAATATTAGAATCATGATTAGCCTTAAGTATATATTATGAAAATTTAAATTAGCAATTAGTAAGAGACTTCAAATAGACAGTGGACAAACATCAAATACCTGAACAGCCTGAGCCAGGTTTGGGGGGGCTATTCCCTGGTTAACCGAAACCGCAGCAGGCCCTGAAGCTCCAGAAAGTACCTGTGTGTCGTTTGAACCTGAAGGTGGGACAAGAAAACAGTTAGTGACAAGAAAACAATCAGACAACACAATTCTTGCAGGGTAAGGACATAAAAGTGGTAGCCTACCTGTAGCAGAAGACTTGACAAGTACAGATTTCTGCTGTAACAGAGGTGGGACTGATCCACTAATAGCAGTGCAAGCTGATGACGTCACTACCTGGGCTGCAGGCTGCTCAGGTAGTTTGCTGAATTGACTTGCAGCCTGAGGCTGAGACACCTGGCCCTGGGCTTGAGCTTGAGCTTGAGCTTGTTGTTTGGCCTGGAGTAAGATGTTTTGCTGGACCTGAATAAACATACAGTTCAGGCTTTACATTCTCACAACGAAAAGCATCACATTTCATCCTGGAAATTTTGCTTTTAGTCACAAATAACAGATCCAGAAACAGCCTTCACATGAGAATATCATTCCACATTCACGTTACTGAACAGACAGTAACTTGGTGGTAATGTTGCTATGCTTGCTATTTCAGAGGGTTTAATTCCCAGTGCTCTGCTTAAAACTGACCACCCTCAAACACAATCCATGACAGGCAACTGGCTCCATAAAGTCTACCTCTTACTGGTACCATGAATGGAGCCTAGCTTTTGAACTTTATGCTGGTAATACTGTGGACAGTCCATTTTTTCTTTGGCCCGAAAAAAAATAACATCCATTACTTCTTTAAACACTCTGAAAATATGGCTCGTCAGACCACAATACATGTTTCCACGGTACTTTCCAGAGTAGTCGGTGGTGGTTCTGGACGTCGTTGACATAAGGCTTCCACTGTGCATAGTACTGTCATATCTTGTATTTGTGGATTAATGCCAAAGTTGTGTGTCTATTGACAATGGGTTGTCAATCTATTGCCAAGCCCATGAGGTAATATCAATCACAGAAGCATTTCAGTTTTTAATGCGGTGCCATCTGAAAAACTGAAGGTCACAGGCAACCAGCTGTATTTTTTTTTTCAGCCTTGCCCTTTATGAGATTGAGATATTAGATTTCTCCAAATCCCTGATTCTAATGATGTTATGCACTGAAGAGGGTGATCTTCCTAAAATCCTTACAATTGGTCATTGAGGAAGATTGTTCTTAAACGATAGGATCATTTACTAATGCACTCTACAAAAGGTGTTGAGCCTCAACCCATACTTGCTAATAAAGGACCAGGCCTTTTCTGGATGCTCTTTCAATGCTCAATACATAATAAGCATGACTAACACCTGTTTCCCACTTTTAAGATGTTCCCAATCTTAACTGGCCCCTGTCCCAACTTGGAATCTTCTACAGGAATCAATTTCAGAATGAGTGCATATGTACAGAATAACAAAGCTGATGAAGTAAAACATTAAATGCGTTGTCTCTGTATTGTTTCTGTTTAAATACAGGTCAAAGTAGATTAACAACTCACTGCCTTCTGTTTTTATTGCATTTCATATACGAGACATATATGAGATTTATACTACATGAATTCCACAATGACCTGCCCTCAGCTCTCAATGGTTGGAACAATTGCTTGTACACACTGTGGCCTTTAATGACCAAGACCATTACTCATGCTTTAGATCTTAGCTGCAATACGAAAAACTTTAGGTGTGTCTTGGTGACGGTGCATTGAAGCCTACAATAAGGTCTGTCAAGATCTCACCTGGTGGAGCTTTTCCAACAGTTGTTTCTGTTGCGGTGAGGGCTGGGCAATCGATGACATAGTTTGTAGTTGGGCGTTAATCAGCTGTAAATGGTGCTGTTGTTCGGCACTTAGGCCTGGCACTGTGATCTGCTGTTTCGCCACTGGCCCAGTGGGGGTGCCCACTGTGGGTGTCGCAAACTGGAAGGTGGGAGGTGCTGTGGGAGGCTTTGGGGAGCAAGAGGAGGAGGGTGGTTGCTCTTGCTGAAGGATCACAGGCTGAGGGAGTGGCTGGGGAAGAACCTGGGGGATCTGTACTTGAATCTGCTGAGGTTGTGTCTGCTGAGCAGACTGTGCAGCTAGCTGAGGTGGTTGTGGAGAACCCCCAATCTGATTGTGTATTATAAACAACGGAGGTAAAGAGGAAGGTGTGCATGCACGAGTGGGTGTCTGAGACTGAGAAGGTGGCTGGGCCTGGGGCTGAGAGGGAGGCCGGGACTGCGGAGGAGGGTGAGGGGACTGGATCTGTTGGCCTAGCGTAAGAGGTGAAGCCTGAGAGGGCTGTGGGCTGTCAGACAGAGTCGGAGTTACACTGTGAGGGGCCACGGTCTGAGAGGGGGAGGCGCTTTGGATTTTTAGAGCCTGCTGATGTGCCGCTGATGGAACCTATGGAAGCAAGAAGTAAAAATCAACATTACCTGAGAATGTCACTACAATCAAGGATTGCACAAGTCATTCTTGGTTGGTGGAAGAAACACTCTAGCAATATATAAAAATAAGCAGCATAATAAGACAGGAAGCAGAAATATGACTCATTCGACTTCTTTTTTGAAAAGCTTGGAAAACAGTTACAAAAGACACAAAGGAAAGTAAAATGTCTTCATTGCACAAAACAGAAATTGTACACAAGACATTTCTAATAGAAAGTATTATATATGATTAAACAAGATGATCATCACTTGGGGTGGAGGGAACACTGGGGGCCACATTTCAGAGTATGAAGTGTGCACAGTCATTAAATGAACACCATATGGAACCCACAGGGCTTTTGTTAAACATGTTAAAGAAAAAACAAGGACAAAAGTAACCACTGGAGGCAGCAAAGTAAGTAGTCAGGATCTAGGCCTTGAAAGTTATCTTGAGGTGATTTTTCTCTTGAGAGGTAGGGAGTAGGATATGATTGAGGTCAAAAAACAATTACGTAAAGAAAGGAAGAGAGATGTGTAAATTGGATGTTAAGAGAGGAGACACGCCCCACATTGACAACAACTAACAAAAAGTTTGTTCATCTGTCCATTCATGATACAAAGAGCATGAATGAGCGTGACAGTATTGAGTTCCTGTGCGTGCTGCAATTTGAAACAAAAACATGGCTGTTGTGTCTTGTGGGATATTAAGTGGAATGGTAAATTCTCCGTACACCTTTCTAACTTGTTTCAAGCAAATTCTCCATGCTTATGCTCCATGCATAGACTGCTTAATGTTAGAGAAGCACTTGCAGCATTAGTACAATTTTCAGCGGAAGTGACATTGGTCAAGGGTTGAGTGGACATTAAAAGGAGAATTCCATCACTTCTTAAATTTTCTAATGAAATGTTACAATGTAAACAAAATCAAAGAGTGGTTTGATATAAAGTGCTCTATTCTAGAGAAACTTTCAGTGACCGCAACTGAAGCATTTAATGCCTTAAACGCATATTTCACATATTTCAAAGTTATTACATGAAATAGTTATGATGCCTATGACATGTTTTTAAGCTAATTTTGAGTTGAGATTTTGGCTTAAAATTTATTTTTTTAAAAATTGAATCATACATAGATCAATGTATTCATACAAGGCAAATGCAGAGTGTTATAAGGCAAAATAGCCCAAAAGAAAACTTATTACACAGATTAACCACTGCTTCTCCATTATCATCATTAAATATAGAGACTCGGACTCAGTCGCTTGTGATAGTAAGTAAAATGTCCACACTGGTGTTGCGGACATCTTGAACCCTGGTTCCCATCACCACTACTTTAAAGAAATCGTAGGTACATTTCTCTCCAACAAACCATTTTACATCAGCCCACTCTTGACTGTTTACATCTCACAATTTGAATTATGTAGAAATTCTGAAAAATTAGTTTAATTATCCTTTAACATAATAACAGCAAATATCATGTTTGAGAAGAAATAACAGTCTGATAAAGCTTATGAATCAAACAAATTCCTGTCCTACATAAAATTGTTAAGAGTATCAGTATTTTTTGGTAAATAAACTTATGCTTCACTTAGTTAGGCCATCTATGCAGACACTTGACCTGAACTGGGTTTTCCTTTGAGAAATGTGCCACAACAGATCAACTCCAAAATGGCAGCCAAGTTTTTAGAAGTATGATAAACAGATTCTAAAAATGCAAACTGGTTAGCAAACAATTATTTTTGAATAAAACCTAAAATCAGGTTTGCTAAAGGAGATTCCAATTTTTCACATTTTCTGTATAATTAAATAATTGTAAATGCATTCATTTGCGGTTTCCTGTGAAATGCATAGTTAAAGATAAACTGACCCCAGTCAGAATTATTTACAGCATTGGTGATAGGAACTACACATATGAAGCATTTGATGACAAAGTTAGCTCACAGCAAATTATTACATGAAATAGTTACAAATACGCTGCCTGACGTCTGAAAATTTGTTTTACGATAGTTTATGAAGTGTTTGGTTTCTAAATGCAAAATATGTGCTGCAAAAGTGTTTTTGAAATTCATTCATGGAAACACATGCAGAGTGTTATAAGACAAAACAGTGCCCAAAGAAAACTTATTATTAAAATAACCTCTACTTTATCATTATCAACACATAAAAACCTCAGATGATATGTATGTTCTGAATAGTAAATAAAATGGCTGTATTTGCATTGTAGACATCGAGACCTCTGGTTATTATCACCAGCATTGTAAAGAAATCAGACTTGGTAAGTTTCACTACAATGAACCATTTCACATCAAACCACTTTGTTTATATCTCAATGATTGAATTATGTAGAATTCCCCTCTAATTTTCCTGTCTTTTAACACATAGGTAAAAGCTTTGCACGGATGTAGGAACAGCTCTACACAAACCCTCATCTTAATTATTTCAGAAACGTCAAAGCCAAATTAATTGCCTTATAAAAGCAATTTCAGCACGCAATCAAATACAGCTTAATAACAGAGCATTTAAAAACATGTACCACACTTCCAGCAGTGACCAAATGGCACTAATCAAATAACTATTCAAAGTAATTGTGACAAAAATTAATATGACAAGTGATTCCAAACTTTTGAATCTTCTTATGAGTCTTTTAGAATGGATGTTTAGTATACTCAACTGCCGTTTAAAAATTCTGGTAACTTAACAATTTTACTGCATATCAACCATGAGGTTATTTGCCAAAATTTAAACTATTTAACATAAAGGAAGGAAAAGGCTATGACAAGCAAAAACAGGCAAAACAGCACACTATATCATAAGATGGCGCACAATACAGTAGCATCATACTACCACATACTACCTCCAAATTGAGCAGTGGACAAGAAAAGAGCACAGAGGTAAGATGTACAAAAAACTGAAAAAGACAAAATAATGCTGCCAAGCAGGAGAGAAACAGAGCAACTGAAAAAGGGGGCTTAATGCTGAGCAGAAAGGCATGGCAGAAAACGAGGTCGAGTGTGTGTGCGTGTGTGTGGGTAGGGCACAGTTCTGCTAGGAGACAAGGTGTCCCAATATGTAGCAGTGCCAGCAACAAGTGGGTGGGGCTTAGTGCAGAGCACAAGCTCATCTACCTTGTTAACCAATGCTGCCATGTGAGCGGGGCCAAGGGAGGGGCTCGGACTCTGCCCTGGGCGAGTTTCGGCTAACAGGTTGTCATGGCCTGTAGGGGCGGAACCAGAGCTGCCGCCGCTGACGATAACAGATGCAGGTACGCCCACAGAGGCAGGTGGGTCTTTCCCTGCTTGGTGCTGCTGGTCCTGACATGAGCACATTTATCAATTCAGGAAGGGGAGAAGTACAACAGAAATCCAAAATGGGGCACGTTCAGCAGGGCTCTACAGTGTAAGAAATGGTCAGACAGACCTAAAACTCAGAAAGTAAACTTGTACATCTGAAATGGACGCTACATACTGAAACAGCTTAACTACTGAACGTGGCCCTGGTCATAGGTCAGCTTGGGGATTATATTTTCCAGTGATATGTTAGTTTGTTGGCTATTGCACATAGTTTGCAAAATAAAGACTACAGAAAACACACTGACCTGCTGCAGGAACATCTGCACGGGCTCCTGGCTGAGGATCATGCTAGAGCCTGGGGGCGTGAACAACACCTTTCCTGGACTGTGCTGAGCCTGGGGTCCCAAACCCACTGTGGTCACAGAGGATGTAGATGTAGCCACTGTAGACGATGGAGCTGTAGAGGAGGGGACTGATACAGACGCTGAAACTGATGGACCTGTTTGTACAGCAAGGATGGAGGTTTGCGGTTGTGTTTGTGGTTGCACCTGGGGTTGGACAGCTTGTTCAGTTGAGCTACCAAGCACGGTGATGTTCTCTCCTGGCTGGCACTGTGCCATGGCTGCTGCTCCAGTGCTGCTGTTGGTGGGAATGCCACCAGCCTGCTGCTGAAGGGTTGGCTGCAAACTGACTGCTGGGCTCAGCCCCTCTATTGACATGGAATTTTGTATAGGCATGCCCTGTATAACCGTTTGAACATGTCCCGTAACTGGATGAGCTTGATTCTGTGTTTGGGCTATGGAGACAGGCATCTGAAACAGTGTGGGATGACCCATCTGACCAGACTGTAGCTGGATGGGCCCAGAGAGAATGTGGGCAGCACCAGGATGACCCTGTGAGGCCAGTACCTGGCTGAGATTGATGTTTTGATTGGCTGTCAAGATTTGATTGGCAGCAATTATCTGTCCACCTGGTCCCGAACTGGTGATGATGTGACCCCCAGTGTGCTGAGTCAAAATCTGACCTCCAGTCTGAAGCTGCGGCAGGAGAAACTGATGGTTCTGACCTTGTAGTACAGCCTGGGAAGGAATGACAATGCTGCCCTGCTGATTTAGTAGGTGAACACTAAGGGGTTTACCTGTTGCAGGAGCACCCTGTTGCTTAAAGAGAGCTTGGGGGAACTGTGCCCCCTGTGTGCTGGTCTGTGTGCTCAAAACAACATTTGAACCTGGCTTGCCAGTGAGGAAGGCTACATTCTGAGCTGCAGATGCAGGGACTTGCTGCACCCCAAGAGCCTTACTGGCATCATTCTGCAATGTATGCGGGGCTGGAAGTTGCTGCTGCTGCTGTTGCTTAAAGGTTTTGGGTTGGATGGTGCCACCTTGTGGAGGTTTGGGTTGTATTGGAGTTGGTGTACGCTGGATGATAACATTCTGCATAATTTGGCTCTGGGGCTGAGGCTGAGTTTGAGATCCAATTCCTGTGCTTAGGGAAGCACTACTAAATCCTACTATACCACTCGCTGCAGCCATTGTGGTACCACTGCTGTTGGTATTTGTGGTGCTGACACAAACGGCTGGACCATTCAAAGACGGGGACCCTAGAGTGGCTTTGCCTCCCTGAATTAAAAGTCCCCCTCCAGAGCTAAGCACAGAACCTCCAAGACCAGCCTGAGCTCCAGCATTTGCTGCATCAGGCCCAGGTTGTTGCAACTGATAGCCACTCATGGTTTTAGTCAAGATCTGCTGACCAGACGGGTTGATAGTCATTACAGTGGGTTGGCCCACGACTTGAATCTGTCCAATGCCCAAGTGTCCAGTCTGGCTACCATTTTGCAGGGCCTGAAGGCTTGAAATGGGTTGAAGGGTCACATTTCCAAGTCCAACTTGCTGCATGAATGGCTGGACACTGATGGCCTTGTTCATTACCTGTGGTTGTATCTGCAGGCCTGGGTGAGCCAGGACCGAGCCAAGCATGTCTGTGGTTGCACTGGAAGGTGTGGTAGTGGTACCTTGGCCAGGAAAGATCTGAGTAGCACCTCCAATGCCCACCCCAGGCAAACCAGCATCAGGCAGCGGTTGAACCACCTGTGTCAGACTAGTTAGCCCAAAGGAGCTGAGATCAAGCTCAGCTTCTGCTTCTTGAAGGCTCTGCTCCGTGATGTTGGCTTCCGCCAGACTCTGCTGCAGAATGTCACATGGTTCGTGATTCGACCCGACACCATTGCTTCCACCATCGCCGCCTCCTCCTGGTGAGCCTCCAAGGATGTCATCGTCCTCCAGAAAGTCCAAATCAACGCTGACTCGGGGCAGCCCAGATGGCTCGCTCGTTGATAGCTGAGCCTGTGGCTGGACTTCAGGAACGTGTCCCTAGAGGAGACAGAAAAGCCAATGTTTGCAAGTGGACACTGGATCAGATAATGGAGGGAACAGGAAATAAATGGTAGGAATGGCTATGAGATGGTAGGCCTCTAACACACCAGAGGCCCAGACAGCTTTATTGATTCACCTCTGATGGTTGCTGGTATGTTTGCATCTGATCTGATGGGTGGGACTGGAGAATGCATGCTACATAAAGGGATGGAGACGAGAGGGTGGGGGAAAATGGGGGACATTACTCACCCCAGCGCTGGAGAAGAACGAGCTGGACGGGTCACTCGAGCCATCCAAAAGGTCATCAGTGTCCAGCTACAGACAGACATACCCAGGATAGGATAGACAAACACCACGGCACAGACCAGGACACACAAGGGGCAGGGGTAAGATGCAGAAGGGCAAAGGGCCAAAGGTGGAAAGGCAAAGGAAGAGCAAAGTGAAGATAGTGTCCAGACCCACCAGAACACAAGAAGCACAGTACATGCAAAAGTGAACAACGGAACAGTTAAATAGTTAGAGAAACCAGGAGGCAAAAGATAGGAAACATTATATTAGTATGTCAATTTTCTGACTTAACCAAAAAGGGAAAATGAAGGGTGAAATTAAGAAACCTTACTCTAAAGAAGACTCTGATAAGCAGAATGAACAATTTAGAGACAGAAATGATTGCCTAGAGAGGAGCTGGGGTGAGTGGGAAATTTTAAGCTAGTGTGTTGTACACACATGAGTGTTGAGTGATGGTCAAGGGTTGTGTGATGGTCAAGGGTTGCTTTTTGAAAATGATGTCTCAACTTTTTCTCATGTCTACTTTCGAATAGGGATAGATACCTTGCAAAACACAACTCAGAAACAACTCTATCCTTAAGTACTCACTTGTGTTTCTGATCCATGAAGAAAGTCATTGAGAGCTTGTGGGTCACTGTAAAACAAAATGGAGAATCTTTTAGATGGCTCAAAACAACAAATACCACTAAGGAGATCTAAATTTTGTGTTTTGTAACACTAGCAAAATAATATTTTCTGAGACAAGCCTTTCACTTACCAAATTACATCTAGCAAGCACCTGCCATCTTCATCATCCATGTCAACTGAAAAGGCACAATATTTTCAAGATAAATAATCATACATACATTTTTCAACACATAAGACCAAAAGGATTTTTTTTCTAACAACTGATAAACATTGTTTTATTTGCTAACTTTTTAAGACTATTCTGTAGTGATCAAATGGCCACACATACATTGAAGCATGCAAAATCTAACTGCATCCACAATTTCCAAACTTAACACCCAGGGTGACAGAAATGCATTTAGCATTTTTAAGAAACACAATACAAGACCTAACACCAGGCAAGAGCTAAAATAATGGATTAAATAAACGAGATGAAAGTCCTATATCTGTGCACTGAAAGAGAGAAGCAAAAACTTTTATTCCCCTGTGTCAGTGATATAAGGCTTGAGTAAAAAAAAAAAAATAAAATAAATACTTTTCAGTCTTAACTATACAGACATGCAATGTTCTACAAAGCAAAATACCTTAACAAAGCGGAGATTAGTCTTGTACAGTTCATTTAATTAGCACTTGAATTCATTATGCATAGCAACAGTTCATTTATTATATTGGGAATTACCACTACCACATTGGTAATTATGTAGCACAACCTCACAAGGACTAAAATTTTTTACAACTTGTGTGTGTTTTTTTTTTTTTTTTTTTTTAAATA
>JAILXH010162669.1:3407-15225 GCA_023558415.1 Piaractus mesopotamicus
TTTTTTTTTGCTTTAAAGTGTCTTTTATCTGGTATTTACTGCTGTGTCCTTCCCTAGCCTTCTCTCCCCTCTCCCCTCTCCCGCCTCCCCCCATTCCCACAGCCCACTAACCACAACACGCTTGTGGTTGCTATCAGTGTTTCCTAGCTGTGGTCTCAGTGTTCCTCAGGAGTTTTGGCAGGATTAAGTTTCACCCCATCCTGGTAAAAGGAATGACAAACTGACTGTGCTGTTCCTGTAGTGACAGTCACAGCTTGATAGACAGCAAAGAAATTGTCCAACATTATACCTGATAAGCTTTGAAAGAGGGTGATCGGGAAGTGTAATGCAGATTAATTCTATGCATTTAAATTGGCCGTCTGCTTGCAAAGCCAAAACGCTTGGGTTTAATGGAAGTCATTGGCCTATGAGCCTGTGATGCTCATCAGCAGCAGTGAAAAAAGGAATTATGTAGATGACTGGTCGGAGGATGATGTTAAAGTTAATAAGCAACATGACAAAGGATGGTGAGCTTGTGTCCACAGAAAACAGGAAGAGGCAGTCATGTTGAAAGCTATTTCTGGCATACTGCATGTATGACATTTTTTTCTCGTTTATCATCAAAGCTTTATCACTACAGACAGAGACAGGTTTTCATAATGATAGTGATATCACAATGAGAAAGCCTCGGTATAGTTCACAGTGGAGACTTTAAAGATCCAGGGAACCTAAATCTGGGTTTTCTTTCTAATTAGGTTAATCGTGTTCTTGCACTCTTAACAGTAAACATGCACTAAGTATGTCCTTTGAATAATGTTCCAGTGTCCAATAATTGACCATATTCCTCTTCTTGATGTAATCTGGGCAGTCCTAATCTTCTGTAAGCATGCCCCTTACCACTCAAAAAGCTGATGTCTCTTGCCCCACCCACACAAAACAGTTTCAGAGTCAGAGAAACCTAGCAAGCTAAAGCTAACCCAGCAAGCTGGACCATCTGTCTGTAGCTGCCTGTCGCCCGTTGATTCATTTATCCATACACCAACATTGTTTGTTTGTCTATTCCTTCATTCCTGCATTGCTTCGTTCATCCGTCTGTCTGCACGTCTGTTCGTCCATGATTTTTTTTTCGTCCAGTTACGGTCACATAAAAGCTGGATAATGATTTTAGTTCTGTATGAGTGGTGGAGCAGGCTAGGAGTGTTGAACAGAGAGCTGTCAATCAAGCTGCTCATTAGCCACGCCCACACAGTTCTTACATAGGTCTGATCTGATTTTACCAAATTTGGTTGATCAAGTATATGATAGAATTCCATGATTTGTCTTATACATATAATACTGTGCAAAACTATTGTTCCAGACAGTATTTTTGTATTGCAAACCAATATGCCCTTAAAGTAAATTTTCAAATTATAATTCAGTTTGTCAGCAGATCTTTATCAAAGAATTAAAAACTAAAAAATGCTGCTGTAGAAGTATTCAACCCCTTCAGACTAGCACTTGATAGAACCACAGTTTACTGCAATAAGAGCTTTATATCTGTTGAAATAGGTTTCTACCAGCTTTGCAGTGTTTGAGAGTGATTTTCACTCATTCTTCCTGGCAGATTTGCTCCAGGTTGTTCAGGCTGATGATGCTGGTGATTGTGGACCACAATTTTCAAGTAATGATACAGATTCTCAATTGGACTGAGATCTGGACTTTGACTTGGACATTATAGAACGTCCATCTTTTTGTTGTTCAAGCACTCCTGGGTTACTTTGGCCTTGAACTTGGGATTATTGTCCTGTTGAAAAGTGAAGTTTCTCTTTGGCAGACTGAAGCAAGTTGTCTTGCAGTATCTGTCTATATTTTGCACAATCCATCCATATTTAAGCTCAGATGGTGTTTGTTGAGGAATGGACAGTGTTAGGTATATGCCACACCGCACAGTTCCATTTTTGTCTCATCTGACCACTTAAACCTAACCCCCATTTTAGCTGGGTCACTCTAATGCTTACTTGGCAAACTCCAGACTTGCATTATGTATTTAATGGCTTATTTCTTGCCACCTTCCCATGCAGGCCAGTTGTATGCAGAGGTCTTGACATTGCTGACTGGTCTACCTTCACTCCAGTGTCAACCACTGAACTCTGTAGCTCCTTCAAAGTGATTCTTGGCCTCTCTGTAGCTTCCCTCACAAATTCCCTTCTTGCTCCTATGCTGAATGCTTTGGTGGTGTGAAGCGGTTTCTTCACAATTAATTCAACAGTGTTCACTAAGATATCTAAACACTTGGGTATTGTTTTGCAGCCTTTTCCTTTTTCTTGTGCATGTCTATGACTTTATCTCTAATTTCCTTAGAATGCACTTTGGTTTTAGAATGCTCTTTGGTATTTTCACAGCTTTCCTTTGGATTCACAATCTGATCAGAGGTACAAGGCAGTGTAATTGTTAATAGAGAAATATTGCTACATTTTCGTGCAGTGCTGATAGTCGGGTTTTGTTCCATTAAAATAACAGAGCTCATGAATAGTCTGCTGTGACGGCTGAAAACAGTCCAGCACATCAGCCGTGTTTTGATGAACACTTCCTCACGTTTTCCACTGTCTAATAAATAGAGCTGTGGGGGGATACTGATTGAGGAAACTGGGTCAGACAGGTATGCCTCACACAGGTTGTTGAAATAACCACCACTTTCCGCATGAAAGCTTGCACGGCTACAAAGGGCCATGTCAGATAGCTCAGTGCAGTGACTGCATTTCAGAACCACATTTCTGCTATTGCTTCAGGTCCCTAAAATCAATTTCATGCAATAAATTCAGCTTTTGTAAGTCTTCTCTAACACGTCCACTTTAGCTCAGAATAAGTTTTTAAATTATTAGACTTGCAGGACCAGACATAAACTCATAATGAAAATATACGTCTGGGAACAACTTTAACTTTTGGTTCTGGTTTGAGGCAAAATCCACCACAAATAGGAATATGGTCCTTTAAAACCTGCCCCAAATTCTGTGCTTTTTTAATGTCTGGAATACAAATGATAACACAAGCAAAATGCTATCGTTAGCTAACTGAACTCTTTCTCTCACAAGAAGTAATGCTTATTTTTACTGCCTGGCTAGCAACAGGCTTTGTGTCTGTTGGACAGTGTTGATGTGTGCACTATTGAGCTCCACAAGGTGCTGGATTGGTTTGGAAATTTCATGCTCAGACTAACTTTGTTACCACCCTAATTATATGAGTGGGTCTACTTTCCTGCCCACATTTAGCCCAAAATTTGTAATGGTTGTCCCCAGATGTTCTTGTTGCAAGGACACGTCTGACTCTGCCGAACTCGTTAAAGCAGAACTATGTATGATTTTTTGTTCAAATTGAAAGAAGTAGCGTTGCTAAGCCAGGAGAAAAGAACATGGCAAAATATGGTGTGCTTGTGCTGCTGCATGTCACCCTGTAAAGCCTGAAATAGTAATTTAAAAGTCAGGTGAGAGGTGTTGGGTCGGATTTGTGAGAGATTTTCAGACCACGTCTTACAAATCTACATATTAACATTACATGCATAGGCAGAACGAATGTCCAGCACAATGTTTAGGTTTCAAATAAAAAATCAACAGAATGATGAAGATATGATGATAATTGTAGACACATCCTTCACTACGTTTTGACAGTTATCTTTGAATACTCTTTCAACATGCTAGCAATCATCCGATTCATCTGCTCTGTAATCAGTTATGAAACAGAAACCGTGTTATAAAATGTTCTTCCACGTGTTGTGTTTGATTACACATTTCTACCAGAGAGGTTTCCAAGTCCCCAAAACATTCACAGTTCAGCTTAAATTAACTGATTAGTTGGATTAGGTGTGTCAGAGCAGGTAAAACACAATAAATTAAAAAGGGTGATGGGTGCTCCACAACCAGGGATGTAAGTTATTCGGTAATGTATCATGTTAACAAAGACATTCACCATATTAACCAATAACTGATGAGGCAAAAGTGGCTATTTATGCCTTTTAATTAACGCTCCTCTTTTAACAAAGTGATTTCTCAGTGCTGTATTTGTATTTATTTTGATATGAAAAGTATAAGATCTGACAAAGCTGAACATTTAAAGATTTTTATCATGTCATAAACTGCCATTGTGAGCAAGCATGCGTATGAACAGGAATATACTTCACACTTCAGACTTACAAAAGTTGAATCTATTGCATGAAATTGATTTAAGGGACCTAAGTAGTAGAAATGTGGTTCTGAAATGCCTGTAATCAATATCAAAACAAATCAACAATAAGCCCTCAGCAATGTGAATTCTGGTCTGAATATGTGCACATGCTTGCAAAACTTACTGCAGTGCATCAAGAAATTAACACAGCATCCTGCTTCTTTTACGCAGTAACAAACAGGACAAACGGTAACACACAGACAGCTCCAGTTCCACATGCTGATGCTCTTTACTGTGCCCAACATGGACTTGCATGTAGCAAGTCTCTGGTGGCAGATTTTAATTACATTGTAGAACATTTTAAAGTAAACAAAACCAAAGTCTCAGAACATATTACCAATGATACATTAGATAAGATTAATTTATAATTTATTCCCTAACCTCTTCATTGAGAGCTTCTCTTCTGTGCCTACCCTTCAACCCACCAAAAGTCTCTCTCCAACCTTTGTAGGTGGAGGTCACTTGTGCCCCCAGTAGGGAAGCGGGTGGGCTCATGCTGAGATGCCCTGCTGAGCCCGGAACAAGGATTTCCACCTGGCCGCCACCACACCCTGAGCCAATATAGAAAGCTGGAACTGTGTTTATTTTATTCTTACAAGCTGTTGTAAAAGCAGAATTCAATACTACAGTGCCACCGCCTTATGCTTGAGAGAGCCCAAGCTCTCTGATTTGGAGGTCAGGCTCCATGCCATATGTGGCAGTTGTTATTTCAGAGTTTCAGAGATTACAGACATCAAGAGAAACATGATTCCTATGACATGCTGCCACCCTCAAGCCCTGAAAGTTCATCTACAATGTTTTTTCCGATATGGCAGAAAGTGAATGGAGTTGTTAATATGTCAACGCTGTATAGATTTGCAGTGTGCTCAACAATACTACCGAAATGAATACCGTATGGCACATAAATGACATGACCTAGAACAGAGGAAACAGGATGAATGCCAAGTTGCATTCTTGCCTCCTCTGTTCTTGAGTACAACGACTGATTTCTGATATTAGTTATGGTATATATCTGCCCAAAATGACCTTTAGACATAGGATACATTAAAGAATGCTTGGACGATGATGGCTTGTGCATATTCTGAAGAATTGGTGCTTTTCTTCAGGCGTCTTAGTGGCCCTGTTCAAATACACATTGTACAGATGATACCATAAGGTTAAAATGACAATAGAATCGCTTTGAAGAAGAGATGTGAACGACACTCCGTAGGCTTGTGTCTTGTCGACAAGTTGCTGTCATGTCTTTCCCTTTCTGTCCCTCTTTCTGTCTCTTCAGAAGCTCTCTATATTGTTCCATTGTTAATGTCCTTGACCTTTCTGTCAGAAATCCTCTCTGCTCTGGCACTTTGCAACTAGCTGACTGAGTAAAAAAATCCAAGACATCTTCTTTTTCCCCTCTGCCACTGTGTTTATTATTCCACGGATGCGTGGACGGATAAATCATCTGCAGCAGAAGCAGGGAAAGCTGACAGAATTGTTCCAGTGGGAAACTTATAGTGAAGCTGGATTTGTGTGAGCTTTCACCAGTGTGCCATTTCAAGTCCCCCTGTTTGCTATATTGTGTACGTAAACAGCCTTCGGTATGGAAGGAGACGATTGATTTGCTTAAGAAGAGTTTTCATGGCTGATCCGATATGCTTCACCTTTATCGCTGGGGGATTTCCTGCAGAGTCTGCAGGGAGCTATCAGAGCACCCATACCTCCTGGGGTCCCACGGCTGGGCTTCCTCAGTAGGGACTGTGGCCCTGGAGCCTGGCCCTTTATATCACCCGCTGCCTCTCTTTCTCTCACACTGGAGCAGCACAGGGCTGCGTGTGGAAACCTGCCAGCTCCCATTACAATGGGTGGAAATGGGAATTTAATACAAACTTTCTCACTAAGCCACACAGCTATTACAACTGACCAACACACACACACACACACAAACATTAAACTGAAATGTTCCAGACTGTGGCATGGTTTATGCTGATTTTAGTTTTTTAGGACTGTTTAAAAGATTTTTGCCAACTACATTGTTATGGTTTAGCTGCTTAATTTTACATCAGTAACATATTAAATACAATATTACAATTTTAATCCCCAACCTCTCAGACTTCTATTTCTTACTCTTCTGTTTCTCAATCATATAATAATAACTCCACTGCATTGTTTTCCATGTAATAATGAAATAATAATCCTTACAGTATGGACATGAAGCTTAAGGGGCAGAAGGAATGACAAATCCAGCATTTTTCCACCTAACCTCTGCTGTATTTGTAGTGTAAGGGTGATTACCACTGACAGTCATTTTGAAAAAATTCTTTTAGAAAAACTCAAAATGTCAGCCTAGGGATCATCGGTGATTATTATCACTAGGCCTTCAGGGAATTAAATGTCAAAAATGAGGAATAAAAAACACCTCTACCATATTTTAGTATTAGATTAATGTTAAGCTAATAGCGATTCACATTAACCTTTTTTGGCCGTTGTAGATAAAAGATGTGAGGCTTGTAAAAGGCATTTCACGTTTTATTTGAAGCGTGTGTATTATATATTAATATATGTTGTATCTTGTAAAAGTTTTACAGTGACTCCTTTAGTAAAGAGCCCTGGCATGGAGCTACTGCTGCTATTTTCCATTTCTAACATCTGACTGACAAGCATTGGTCAGGCTACCACTTGTACTCACAGTTGTGGCATATCTAAAACTTCCAGAAGGCCTACATGCCTTTTTCTCACAAAATAGTTCCTACCCTCCATTGTAAATCAAAATGTGATTGGTTGATTTTACTGTCAGTTCTTAATTATGTTAGTGATTAATCTGACACGTTAGGCCTTCAGGTCAGTCCTGCCAGATAGAAGAGCTAGCCTGGCTGTATCTACCTACATCATTTTCAGTAGGGTAAGCCTAAAACTTAGTAAGAGTATTACTGTAATACTTGCAAAGCTTAAATACAAGAATTATGATGATCATATTTAATACAAATTAACTAAGAATTACAGATATGTATTTTTTTTACAGAAATCATTAGACCTTGAAGGCCCTGAGGGTTCCAAAGTCAATGGGCAGTCGCTTTGCGGCAATCATATGCATGCTACCAATGTGGCACACAGAGGTTTGAAAAACACTGGCATGCACCTTTAATAAGCATAACATATTCATTTATTTTACCTGAATAGAACTGGAAAGATGGCTGGACAAATTGCAGGATAGGAAAACAACATAAAACAAAATGCATGTGAATAATGCAAATGCTGATCTCTATATAGACAGCGTGTGTAAAGACAAAAGGGACTGAGACGTCTGCCTGCAGTCATCCACCTTGAGAGAAAATAATCAGCAGCCGTCATCACTTTTACAACAAATAGGAGGCATAATTACAGCAAGACAACAAAAGGCTGGTAGACAATAGACGGGAGGCTGAGGAAAGGTATGGAGGCCAAGTCTCCCACCCAAACCCCTCTAAGAGCCCCCCTCTTTTCCCCTTACTATAACACCCACCCTCACTCAAAGTACCCAAACTGTATTGACACAGCATTCACTGCTTTCCCTCATGGCTTCCTCTTCCAAACAGTCTGTACACTTCATCAGCAAAACTTCACATTTAAATGTTCACACACCCACACACACAAATAAACAGCAGTGCAGCTACAGCTGCAGTTCATCCACATTTTTATTCTTACATAAATCACTGTTTTAGTCAAGTCAAGGTTAGTTGACCTTAACCATGCATAGAGTCTGGAATTATAGAATTGCACAGTAATATAATTAATTATTTTGCAGAACACTCAGAGTGTGGTATTTTTGAACCATGTGTTCTGTTGCTCAGTTTTGCAACAGAAAGAAAAAATAAAGCAGAGAAGCCCCCAACATTTTATCAAATGTGCTTTAACCCCTTAAAATCCCAGAGTTATAGCATACTAAGGCTTATTATTCAGTAACTACAAGAACTTCAATGCAAACCGGTTCAGCTATTCTTAAGTTATAGCAGTGTGTAATAAAACTTTGTAAAACTAGTAACCTTTTGCTGTATGGTTAGAGGCATTTGAAGTGTCAGGTTCAGCTCAGCTTTTCCAATGATTTGCCAGATTAATCTGAATATCGTTTTGTTCCTGCCAGCTTTTGAAGCATTTCACTGCTCATCTTGTTTGCTGAATTTTATTCTCTTTAGTGATGTGAAGCTTTTTGAGCTTTTTAAGATGAATGTTGGGAGCTGACTCATATTAAAGGGTTTCCTCAATATCTCTCATTAGCCCCAGACCTGCTGCAGGTCATGTTAGTTCGTCTCTGGTTTTGTTCTTAGCCGTTTTCATGCAGTGCTTAGCTGTGTTTTCTAGTGTGCCACATTAGTTCCAAAAAAGTAGTTCCAAAGTACTTTTGTCTGCCTTTGTTTATTGATGACTGGTTGCTGGATTGATTGCTTCCTCTCGAAATGTATCCAGTGAAACTACTTATCAACATTTGCTGTATTAAATTTGTTTTCAATTAACTAATTGGCAAAAATTAGCTTGGAACAGGAGTATATTGCTTTAGTAATTTGTTTATTCTTGCCCGAACATATTCAATCTTCTTAATGCTGACACAGCATAGTGCACATATGTCAATTAACAAAAAATGCAATGTTTGTTAAGTAGTTATTTAGAAGATAGAAGTTTTTATGGAAAAATAAATGATATATTGTGTCACTAACTTTGCTAATTTTGAGAACAAAAAACATACAGTGGTACTGAATGAAAAGCCATTTGTGAGCCAAAAGAGACGACTCTTACTGTTGAGCTAAACCAATTGATCTGGCTCACCGAACAGGGCACATCGCTGTTCTGTTTGTTTCTGGCTAATTCTAGTTTGTTTAGTTGTTCTGCCATCAGAGCTGCTGACCAAAATGCATGCTTAGGGGCAACAACAGGTTCAGAGCTTGATGCAGGACTGCAGTCACTCTCTTCTGCATAATCTGACCAAGCGTGCCGCAGGTCAAATATTGTCTTGTAGAAGGTATCTAATGTGTTTATTTTGTGTTTTTGAATGAGGTAAATGTAGGATAGATTAAAGTAGCAGTAAAGATAGCTGCAGCCTGAAGCAACTTAGCAAGTTGTGCTCATGCTCAGTGGAATGATATAGTTACTGTGGAAAAAAACAGCATGGGTAGAACGCTCCTCAACCAATCAGAATGTGCTGCCAAAACTGTTGCATAAAATGTTTTCTTGCGCAATGTATAAAATGCCATTTTTTTGCCATACCATGTTGACCTTCAGTACTCAGAGATACATTTCTAGCTAAAATGTTTATTTGACACAATTGGCAAGTCTGTTAATAAGAAACACGATAAGATGTTTTTTTGGTGACCTGGTTGAAAAAATGTATCTTACAGTTTTGTTTAAAGGCTTTAAATATTTATATTTCTCTGACCATACACATGGGAAATGACCCCAGAAGGACAAGTTGCTATTTGAAGCTGTGTCAAGTTCACTGCTCAGAAGGCAACCGTGAAAACAAAAGATTGAGGTGAATCCCCTTCCGCTCTTCAAATGTCTCCAGCGCCTGAGCTGTGGCTTCACTGATAAGAAGTCGCAATATATTTCCTTTCTTTATTATTCTGCTGATTCATGTGCATCTGAGTAAGCATGCCTAAAAATATCATTAGAATTAAATATTAGGACTCTAAATCAAAATTCAAACACCCCATACAAGTTCTGTTTTGTAAATCATGACCAAATCATCAGCCTCTGCTCCTTTGCCTTGTAACTCCTAGGCCAGTACAAAACAGGAAAACCCAAACAATGTCATTCTGAGTCGACTTTTGATTGTGTGAGGTTGTCAGGAAATGGAGAGAAAACAGCAAATCCCTTATTTCAAAGCCTGCTCATGCACAAATTGGCAAAGTGTGCGCCAGAGTGGGACAAATGAGTGCGCAAACGTGCGTCTCTGGTGTTTTCCCCCACAATTATGATAGAGGTGGCTGACCATTCAGACACAACAGAACAGGCTGAGATTGTTCCTCATTTCCTGACTTCGCCTACCACACTGACAGAAGAACCAGAGACGTGCAACACCAATGCTGCTCATTTCTGCTGTGCTTCCACTGTGGACAAGAATAATATGGAAAAGCAAAAGTCCATCTGGTGTTATTGTAAGATTATCAGAGTGTCTGCCCTTTTGGGATATTATGAAAAATCCAAAAAGAAGAAACCAAAAGCTCTGCACATGTGCACTATGCTGTGTCAGCATTAAGAAGACTGCATATGGTCAGGCAGGAACACACAGATTACTAAAGCAATATACTTCTGTTCCAAGCAAATTACAGTTCAACTGTAATAACAGAAATGGCACTGAAGGGATTTGGCAAAACAAGTTCAACTATACCATTTCTCCTGTCATATGAAATGTAAAAAACAGGGAATCCATAACTGACTTTATTACTTATTCATATATCCAAAGGCACATTCAGAATATTACTATCCATTTCAGTGGAAAGCTCTGCCACATCCATGTGGTGCCTGATGGGTTGCGGTAAAGGCAGCCACAGCACGCTGCAACAAAGCTCAGCAGATTCAATGTTATGCAGACATTGCATCCAGCCAGTCAGATAAGAGTAGATTAGTACGTCAGACACGTGTTACACATAAAAATTCCCTTTCAAACATCAAGAGAAGCTAATGCTAAATTCAACTGAAGCTCCCCCTTAACTGGAAAAGTCTGCTCAGAAACTTGGGATTGTGTTCTCAACTGCATGCTCAACGTAGGATGTCAACTCAACATGGCTGCTCACACCGTCAATAGTAATAAAGAACCACTTTTAAAGATTTGTTTTAGATGTTTCAACATACAGACACCAACTGGTTAACACTGACCATTAATACCACTGTTTTGAGAAGGTAAAAACATCATGAAGGTTAAAGTTATCACCCATTTCACTAATGATTGCTAACAGTACTTGCGTTCAAGGTGTCCATGTTTTTCCCTTTCTGAGTCAGGTCGAACGTGGCAATATAAGGGCAGTGTCTGGATTTCCAGTACTACTTGATACACTTTGGTACTTTTGTTTTATAAAGACACCAACAGACGGAATGCTGCATAGCGGAAAGATGCAGAGTGTGTTGGTGGTGGAGTTTGAATGAGTACTTCATTGTTCTTTTCCTTAATTTCTATTCAGAAATGTCACAGAAACACCCACATGTGGCAAGCAGAGATGTCCAGCATAGAGGAGTGTGGCAAAAAAGTGCCATCATGCAGATACCTTACATGTAGGTTTGTCACAGTTCTATGAATTGTTTTATTTATAGAGTAATTAAATTTGAAATATTATGCATTCACTTCTAACATTTGCAGCATGACTGTAGTAATTCTGGGCATGTAGCAGGATCTTAAGAAGCTATACAGGGTACTGGGACTCTGCAACTAATGGCACACATACACTTTCTTGCACCAGATCTCTCTGTTTGCTGCATGTGGGCATTTGGAAATGGAAGAAAAGAAAAATAAAGTACTCATTTAAACTAACTTTCTGCCACGCAGCATTCTGACTGTTGATGTCTTCATAAAATGAAAGTGATATATCATGTAATCCAAACACTGGATGTTAACTTCTGCTTAAAGTTTGGAAGGGATTTTTTATGTGTGACACACATCTGTTGCACCAATCTACTTTTGCCTGATTGGCTATAT
>JAILXH010162678.1:0-16351 GCA_023558415.1 Piaractus mesopotamicus
TCAAGTTTTTCACTCACCTGTGTCCCTGTACTCTTGTGATGTGACAATAAATCTGAATCTGAATCTGAATCTGAGTCACTCGGTAATAATAATTCTGTCAGATTTGGAGGGAGTTTTTAGACAACGTCGTACGTCTTTACATATTAGCACCACACGCAAAGGCTCAAAAAAAGGATCCACGTGTTCCCCGAATCCCCAAATCTTACATAGTGTAGCTTTAAAAGTTTTAATTTAAAATAAACAAATAAATAAATGAATAATAGTGAAAAAAAGTATGAAATTTTATTTGCATGCCATAGTAAATAAATAATTTTGAATTAATAATGCAATATCAAATACTGCAACTAAGAATAACTGCTGTTACTATAGTGATAACAATAATAGTAAGTAAAATAAGATGGCAGTAATTGTGCAGCAAATAACACACTGTTTATTACAGTTAGCGTGTAACTGTAATGTTACACACCCTCGTTTCTTCTACCTACCACAAAACAGGACCAACCTGATGCAACCTTTCCACACTGATCAAACCAGTTATAATAAGCCACTATCTTTCCCTACCGCTCTGAAATTCAATAGGCTTTCTGTCAGATTTTGTATTTATGTGTGTGTTCATGATTCATGCTGGTTTTGAAGAACGATGAGGTAACAGGGTTCAACTGTTCAACTAACTAACCGCTTTTAACGGTCGGCTCCCGATCTGTTGGAAACTGGCACGCAATAACCAGGATGACTGTATGTTTGACGTGTGCTTCTTCTTGCATTTTTCTGTTTGGGAACGCTTGCTAAATGTGTGCTAAAGGCTAGTGATCTGTACTTTCAGTCCTTTCAGTTCTGGCTCTGTCCTGATCTCACATTAGATCACACCGACGTTATTGTTGCCACAGTGTTCCGATAATCTGTGACAAGGCACTGGGTTGAAAAGCTGTGTGTGAGACAATTTAATCAAATATTAAATGTGTACATATTCTGCAGATGCTGCTGCATGTGGCTCCAGGAATTTCCAGTGTGGCAATGGGAAGTGTGTTACGATGCGGTGGATGTGTGACGGTACAGATGACTGCGGTGATGGCACTGATGAGCTCCCTGCTGCCTGCCGTGAGTATTTCTTTACACGCAAATGACCCCATTAAAAGGTCAGTTGTCACAAATATTGCTAGAGTATTATTTCAATGAAAAAAATCACCTTTGCACAGATTTCCCCTTTACCCCAAACATCATCAGTCGGCAAGCATGTTAGGTGTCCTAAACTTGCGTGTTTAGGTTTCCACTAGCTATGAAGCAAAAACAGCCTGTTTAATTCTTAAAGCTAAAGAGAGGTTGGAAAATGGTGATGTAAAAGGAATTTTGAGTGTTTTTGGTACACAAAAACACACAAATGTTATAAGTTAAACTCAGAAAAAAAAATAAAAAACAAGAAAAATGAGGAAATGGACCCTTTAATTGGCACATAAATAACTGCTATTAATAATTTAATCATCTTATGCAGTTATTAAAGCCTAAAGATGGCAAATTGACTGATTATGTATCTTGCTTTCCAGCTGTCAATACTTAGTAGCCCCCAAAAGGAACAGCTCAAGCTCAAATTAACAAATATAACTCACCGCTGCCTTCTTAAAGTGTTACAGCGACAAATCAGAAGCTAGAACCTTGGTTGTTTTCAAAAGATGCAGACATGCTTTAATAAATGTGGTTTCTGCTTTCTTATATTTACACAAATGTGCCTTAATTAATCTTGAGCACCCAGTTCATGTTGTTGCGACATAAACATTCGATTATGGAACTGAGGGTAATAATTGCGATCAGCTCAAATAATTGCCGTGAGGTGATTATATAATAATTGTGACAGAACTACTATCGCTTTAACATCTAGAAGTGTGACAGACTCTGCTTTTGGTAATGCTGAGTAGTGCTGTGGGATACCACATGCTCCGATGTTAAGTGTTGAACAAGTACATCTTAATCTCGGTCTGTATTCTGTCATTTCCCTCTCAGTGTCAAAGACATGCAGGCCGAGCGAGTTCAGCTGTGGTGGACGACTAAACCAGTGTGTGCCTAACAGCTGGAAATGTGATGGCAATGCGGACTGTGAGAACGGTGCAGATGAGGCTGGCTGTGGTGAGCAGCATTTGACGTTATCCTGCATTAGAATGGCTAATTATTATAACATATAAATAATGGGGGTCTGTGCTGTTGGACTAAATATGTCTAAATGTTCTACACTCCTCTTACAGGTCCCCGACAGTGTCTCAGTGCTGAATTCCGCTGTGCCAATGGCCAGTGTGTGTCTCGTGCATTTGTGTGTGACGAAGAGGCGGACTGCGATGATGGCAGTGATGAAGCTCACTGTCTGCCCAGCACTTGCGGCTCATCTTCCTTCCGCTGCAACAACTCAGCGTGTCTTCCTCGCCTGTGGGCCTGTGACGGAGATATGGACTGTCCTGATGGTTCGGATGAGTGGCCGCAGAACTGTGGAGTCCGGCCTTCAGTACCTCCCAGCAGAAGTAGGCCCTGCTCCATTCTGGAGTTCCACTGTGACAGCGGAGAATGCATCCACAGCAGCTGGAGATGCGACGGAGAGGCTGACTGTCTGGATCGATCAGATGAGAAAAACTGCTGTAAGTCATAATCCCCACCGTTGATCTTTTAACAAGTGTATGATCAATGTAAAATATTTTGCGATACTGATTTTAAGGAGGTTAAAATTCTAATTTTGATGATAATATTGGCCAGTACAATTTAAAGTCATCAAAAATGAACCCCTAAAGGCCCAAAGTTTTATTACACACTTCTGTTACCTAAGAATATCTCACTTAGTTTGCTTTGAAGTCCCTGTAGTTACTGAATAGTAAGCCTTTTTTTCTATGAAATAAACCTGGAGTGTTAATCACTGTTAATTAGTTAAACAGTGCTTTACTAACTGATATGATTGGTGGCTGTCACTTGAATTGTCAGATATGATTGGCAGTCAGCTGTCACATTTCTTAAACTCAAGCTTCCCAGAGTTCTTTGTCATTGTGTTGGCTTCTGTTGGCTTTTATTTTTCATGAGTTATCGGCATAGGAAAGCTTTTTTGGTGATTCTCAGTCCTCTAAAACAAATGGTTTATCCTATGCAAGAGGTATCTTTTCATTACAATATAAATCAAGCCCTCAAATATTGTCAGAATTTTTTTTTTTTTGCTAAATCCGTAGCACCCCACTATTGACTGACATCTGTCGTCCAATATATTCACTGGGCCCTTTTGTAACCCTTAAACTCTAAGAACCTTTTGGCAGCCTCAGGCTATCTTTCCTCACTACATGCACAATATATGCTGGGTGTTGGATCTCAGATGCTCCAGTTACATTTTGGTCAAAAATAATGCAGACCAATCTTCTACCAAATCAAGGATTCACTAATGTGTTTTAATATACTTTAAAGCTACACTATGTAAGACTTTTTGTTAAAATGGAATGAAATAGCATTATTGAATCGAGGAAAAAAAGGGTAAAGTGTAGTATGTTGAAAGATGCTTAAGTAAGTTGTATTCTTTGAACAGCTTTATCCACATGCCGACCAGATGAGTTTCAGTGTGGTGATGGATCATGTATTCATGGCAGCCGCCAGTGCAACCAGGTCTATGACTGTAAAGACATGACAGATGAACTGGGTTGTGTCAATGGTGAGTTGTGTCAGTGTGTGTTAATAACTATTCTTTTTAAATGAGCTCTGTAATTGCAGCTGCAGTACAAGCACAGTAGGTAAAATAGCCTTCCTTGACATTTATTACCTATTTTTTCAGCATCCCATTGCGAAGCTCCATCCAAGTTTAAGTGCCGCAGCGGTGAATGTATTAGCATGGACAAAGTTTGCAACAAGCAGCGTGACTGTAGGGACTGGTCTGATGAACCACTGCGTGAGTGTGGTGAGTACAAAAGTAACTAAACATGAAAAGCATTGTAGATTAGATCCCTTTCTTTAGACCTAAAACTTCTTTAGGATTTGGTTTTTCAGTGTGTAACCCTGACTTTCAAACCAACAGATTCTAACGAGTGTCTGTACAACAATGGTGGGTGCTCTCATATCTGTAACGACCTAAAGATTGGCTACGAATGCTTGTGCCCCAGTGGATTCCGCTTAGTGGACAAGAAGCGCTGTGAAGGTAAGATAATGATGATGCAGAAATAGATAAAGAAAGCAAAGTAGCTTTCATGCCAAACCATGACATATGAGATTCCTGGCTGAAGCTTCTGTTTAAACTGTGGTTTATATCAGTTTCCAGTGCTAGAGACAGTTGGCAGTCCAAAGTCAAATTTGATCCATATATTGAATTTGCTATTATGTATTAGACAAGTTCTGTAGGTTCAGTGATGGAAGTCACAAGTTGTCTGTAAAATATGTGCGACCCAGCTAGGATGTAAGAATGGCCTACTTTATATAGAATTTAGTATACATGGAAAGTTACTTTAATAGATAACACATTTTATGGCAGGTACGTAATGATAAAATAAAGGAAAAACTTTATTCCTTTACAACTATTCTTATCAAAACTTCAAAAATTGTATGCTGCTGTCTTTCTTGTTAGCTCTTGACATTATTCAGAGGATACAAATGTGACATGAAGTTAATGGCCTTGTTATGTCAACTCAGTATTGTAGTGGGTGCAAAAAGGAAGAAAAAAACCTCATAAGTATTTGAGCTTCAAACATATGTAAAATTCAGCTTCATCACGAAATCTCATTCGTATTTCAGGGCGATTACACTTGTATTGACTGAGCAAAAGGATGGTTAAACTGATTCTGGTTCAGCCTAACATGATATGTCTTTCTTTACGCTACACTGACATTTGATGACCACTTATATATTATATATATTACAAGTCTGATTTATAATTTTTCCCCACACAGACATTGACGAATGTGCTAATCCAGACACTTGCAGCCAAATCTGTGTAAACCAGGTGGGCAGCTACAAGTGTGAGTGTGAGGAAGGCTACCAGTTAGACCCAGCAACCAAAGCCTGCAAAGCTATCGGTGTGTATTAAAACTCAGAAGTGCACTTACTTTGAAGTATTGTTTATTTCAGATGGCTTTATTACTCCTTCTTTTCTCTGTCTTTATCGTCCTGTTCTGTTTATTGTGTTCAGGAACTATAGCCTACTTGTTCTTCACCAACCGCCATGAGGTGAGAAAGATGACTCTGGATCGCAGTGAATACACACGTGTCATCTCTCGCCTGAAGAATGTAGTTGCGCTGGACGTGAACATTGCCACCAAGGAGATCTTCTGGTGTGACCTGTCTCTTAAAAAGATTTACAGGTATTGAGAAAGCCCTATTTACCTATGTGGATTCTCTCATAGCAGTTTTTGTGGTTTTGACTTGCACTCTAGTAAAAAAAATGATATGGATATGAAATGAAATGTTGACAAGGGGGCAGAGTGCATGATATTTATTATAAAGGGTATAAGGGTAGTGAATGATAATACTGAATGATATAGGAATCCCAGACTTTTTATATGTAGGCTTCCCATTCCAGTGTCTAAAAGTAGCTGGACATATCTTAAAAATAAATGGTCATATTTGGTATTTGGTTGCAAGTCCTTTGCAGCTGATGACTTGCTAAATTTTCTGACCCAGAGACATTGAGATACTAGACACAAATCCGATCGTGCCACTGTCTAATCACTTCCAGACTGCTGTGTTTTTCTTAGAGCTCCCATGAACTCAGCATCAGACTCCTCCCAGCACAGCGTTGTGATTGGCAGTGGCGTGGAAGCACCTGAGGGGATCGCTATGGACTGGGTCCATGGTAACATCTACTGGACAGACAGTGTTCGTGGCACAATCTCTGTAGCAACAGCTGATGGGAAGAAGCATAAGACACTGTTTGCAAAAGACCTGGCCAAGCCAAGAGCAATTGTGGTTGACCCAATTAAGAAGTAGGTCATGTTCCAAACTTGGCGTTAACACTAATTAGAACTGTCTGAATACTCATGCATACTGACCACTTTACCTAGTCTTGTAACATCAGGTCTGTGTTGTATTTTCTAGCTTTGTATACTGGACAGACTGGGGCACACCAGCTAAGATTGAGAGGGGTGGATTGAATGGAGTTGACCGCAGTGCACTAGTGACTGATAACATTATCTGGCCCAATGGGATAACTCTTGGTAAGAACCTGTGAGCTTGCTTCATTGTCCTTTAGTGACAAGTGTCTTGAATGGCTGTATTGAAATCTTTCCTCATAAAGCTTTGTGAGTCAGTGTGTTGGATCAGTTTGGTTTGACCTGTTTTCCCATCCTCTCCTCTGTTCAGATCTGTTGAACCAGCGCCTGTACTGGGTGGACTCCAAACTGCACACTCTCTCCAGCATTGATGTACAGGGCGGCAGTCGCCGTACACTCATTATAGACCATGGCAGATTGGCCCACCCACTGAGCGTCACTGTTTTTGAGGTGAGCACACCTTTTAGATGCCCATTCAAAGTCCAAATTACCCTTAGATGTCTACAGTTAGTACTTTTGCTTTGCTATAGATTTAATTTACATTACGTGGTTATTCATATGTAGTTACATATTTTGTTAGTTAAGTAATGAATTAAACTGCAAAAAAATATCCTAGCAAGTAAAAATATCTGAAATCTAGTCAAATTATCTAACATTTCTCATCATGAGATTGCTGTAAGAATATTATCTAACTAGTTTTTAGATTTTATCTTATATATAACTGTATTGTACTGTTGGCAGAAAATTTTGCTTGCGTAAGGTCATTTTGGTTGTTTCAAAATAGATTGCTTTCCACCAATAGAATAAGATCATTTCACTAAGTAATAACAACAATTCCCTAGACTTAAAACGAGTAAAAATGTCTAGAAATAAATTATACTATTCTTGCAACACTCTCAAACTGGTACACTGTCTAGATGTATGAAGATTTTACTTGCCAGAAAACATTTTTGCCGTTTACATTTTAATTTAATTTGCATTCTTTATTGCAATGTTTCACTTTATTGTTTCCACACACCTGATGTTTTTCAATTTGTCAGAAAGAAAGTCAGAAATCAGAAAAAATAACAAAATGTGGTAAAAATGTACCAAATGGGTTTTCTTTCTGCAAAACAAGACTGTGCTTAGAACAACTGTCATCGTAATGAAATAGATTTTTGTTACAAGCACAAATGTGGTATTGATGGAAAGTTTAGAATCTGCACTTTCAACAGAGTTTCTCCACTTGTTTTCAAATCTCATATAATGTTCTGAAGTTGTAAGGGTCTGCATTTGGGATGTGTAAAGAGTAGAAGGCTTTAATATGCTTTGGTGAAGCTTTGCAGAAATAAGGCACATTTCACAGCTTCATTCCCTGTCTTCAGGAGAAAGTGTTCTGGACTGATGTTAGCAACAATGCTATCCTGAGCGCAAACCGTGTGACAGGAGGAGACATCACAAAAGTGGCAGAGCATCTCTCGTCTCCCGAGGACATTGTGCTGTTCCACAACCTCAAGCAACCCCGAGGTGTGTTGGCCAGGAGAAGGTTTTGGTAGGAGAAGGTTACAGTACTGCGGAAAAGTCAGAGACCACCCTTTATTTATTTTAATTCCAGTCAAAATGGCCATAAAGTACACCAGGGCTCAACCTCCTTGACCTCAACAGACCTCGAATGTGTTTGTAAATTCTTGAATTGTGAGAAGCAGAAAATGCAAAAAAAAACTGAACTTTGGAGGTGTGAAAAAATATCCCTATAGATTTCTTTGAAAACCTGAAAGCAAGTTTCCTGAAAAAAATGTAAGCTGTAATAAAAGCTCACACTAAATACTGAATAACTTTTTATTCTATTTCTAGCTGAGGCTTCTGTGTAATTTTCTGTGAAATATGTTTCCTATATGTTTTCATAGCACAAAAAAAGAATAATTGTGACTTCAGCAGTTGTGGGCTTATTTACTTACTTAATTACTTAATGGATGTTAGGATTGAAAATTAAATAAATAAAGGGTGGTCTCTTACTTTTGCATAGTATTGTATATTTTAGCTTCATTACCATTAATGTGTAATTGTGCAATTATTTAAATGACAAATTCCGTTCCTTATGTTAGTGCTCCATACAGTACTGTGGATTTTACAATGTGTGGAATACAGAGGCGACCCTTTCAGACAGAGTATATTTCATTAGCATCCAGTGACCATTTAACGATACATATACAAAAAACATGAGCCTGCCTCTTATGTGTGGGGTTTTCTCAATATTCTTATTTCACACTGTTGTCTTCTTTCAGCTGTAAACTGGTGCATGGTTGGCAACGGCGGATGCGAGTTCCTGTGTTTGGCTGCCCCACAGGTTAGCAGATTCTCACCAAAGTACACGTGCGCCTGCCCTGACAACATGATGCTGGACACGGATATGAGGAAATGTGTCCCTGGTAAGATCAACGTGTTTTAATTATTCGTAATATATACTAGGATAAATGTTAAGAGTTTAATGTTAAAGTCAGTGTCGAGCTTTGTTTAAGATACATTGTGTGCGGATAATCATTTAAGTACACCTCATGTAAATTCCTTTCTGTGTGCTGTATTTTTGTTTTGCACAGCTGTGCCATCAACAGTGCCACCAGTCCAGCCCAAGACTTCTGCTACATTTCAGCCTCAAAAACCCACAACCTCTGTACCTCCTACTACCAAAGCATCAGCTCCAAGCACCACCACTCCTATGCCTGTTCTTCACACCCAGCCCAAAGATGGTGTTGCGGAAACCCTGTCAACCAACACTCCTTCCGAGGTGTCCACACAGACAAGTAAGGGTCAGTTTAAATTCAAATCAGACGTTTTTGGGTACATGAGTGTGTCATTATAAAGAAGCAGGGATAGAGACTCTGTTTTCACCTGAGTTGCACATTGACTGACTCACACCCTGACTCAGAGTTGCCCTTAATTGACTGACAACTCAGCTCAGGCTCTAGTCTCATGAAATTTCAGCCTGAGAAAAAAAAAAAACACATGAGCAAAACTTAACATGGTACATAAAACCTTTTGCCTCTGGCCTTAGAGATGTGTCTTTGCCTGCCATTATTTACTGTGATGCCATTCTCTCATAGCTCACAGTGGTGTCAGGTTTGGTATAGCTTCAAATAATGAGCATTTTAAACCGAAATGGACATAGCCAAACTGCTACATGCAATAAGTCTGTTTTAGGAGCTATCAGGATGTGAAGGTTAAAAGAATTTTATAAAAAACACCCAATAGTTTGGTTAGACAGTAGTTTGGATAGTATGCTAGCTAGTATGCTAAAAATAGCATTTGTTTTTCGGAATTTCTGTGTTTATCTTAATTGCTAAATACAGTTTGAGACTTAACTAAGGTTAATGACTAAAACTTGGAGAGTTGACCAGGACCCATGCCTCAAATACTTAAACCTTGACTCAGACTCACACCTCAAAGGCTCAAGACTTGACTCAGACTCACATCTCAGAGACTGGACACTTGGTTTGGACTCGCATCTCAAAGACTCGGACCTCGCTTGAGACTTACACCTCAGACCTTTGAGTCTTGTCTCAAAATTGTGCATCAAAGTCTTAAGTCTCAACTCAGGCTTCCGTAAAGTACCTTGTTAACATCACTAAAAAGTAACATTTAGTCATGACTGGAGGGACTTTGACAGTAATCCTGTTGAGTACCATGTCTGTTTTAATTCCAGCTGTAATAGAGTTGTGTGAATTGGGAATATTTTGCACGTTTCTTTGCAGTGCAGAATATATATGCAGTATTCTAATGTTTGGTGTTGTTTGATTCTCTTAGATGACCACAGTGGTGTTGCTGCAGCCGTAAACAAGACATCTCCAACATCAGTTGCTCTTTATATTGCATTGCCCTTTGGTCAGTATAACCAACTAAATGATACCACATTATAAATTGCAAAGAGAAAGATTCTGACTCTCTATAAGGTCCTCAAATGCAGTTTAACTGATCTGAAATCCCCAGCACACTTCATAATAATTTTTTTTCCTTCTTCATAAAGGCGTGTTATGTCTTCTTGGAATTGGAGCTGTTTTGCTGTGGAGGACCTGGAAGCTGAAAAATACCAACAGCATTCACTTTGACAACCCAGTCTACCAGAAGACCACAGAGGACAAAGTTCACATATGCAGAAATTTCAACTCTGATGGCTACTCCTACCCACCTGTAAGACTATTACTCTTCACTGATCCATCAGCATAACATTTGCATCTCTAGCATCTCTTTTGGGAAGTCAGTTAGTATTTCCACTGGATAATTGTAGTATTACCTCCAACAAACTCTTGAAATGGTTAGCAAAGTTTAATGTGACCAAATAGAGAACTGTAACTAAATGACATCTAAACTGCAAAAAGCAAGAATTTAAGAATTTGCTCTTCTTGAATGTTGACATGTGACAGTGGTTCTCAATCCTGGTCTACGACATGCAGGGCAGCGGTACTCCATGACCAGAATTGGAAAGTGTAGTGCATGGCATTGTCTCCTAATTGCTCTTTACCTTTTTTCCAGCGGCAAATTGTCAGTCTTGAAGATGAGATATGAACTAATGTCAAGGCTAAGGCTGGACACTG
Organism: Piaractus mesopotamicus; assembly: GCA_023558415.1. Taxonomy (NCBI): domain Eukaryota; kingdom Metazoa; phylum Chordata; class Actinopteri; order Characiformes; family Serrasalmidae; genus Piaractus; species Piaractus mesopotamicus. The sequence continues at coordinate 10,556 of JAILXH010162678.1, forward strand.
CTTCAAAACCAGAGGACTTCTGGGCTTGGAGACCCTCTTTTTTCCATACAACCTCAGCAAATAGGCATCTAGAGATTGTTGGAGAATGAAGAACATCAAACCACTTTGTTCCTGGCACAGAACAGGGTCATCCTTCCAGGAGCCCTAGAAGCTTCTAGTAAGCACAGAAAAACATAATAACCTCAAACAACATGAGCCTCTCCTGTAGTTAGCACTTTTGAGTGTCTGTCTTTTTTGACCTTTTGTAATTAGCTGTAAATCTTCAACAATAATGTGCCTTGTGAAATTATTTTTTTAAGAATAATGAAATTATAGAGATGATTATGTTTTTAGTTTGTAACCAAAATCCTGCAAATACACAATATTATAAGGTAGGTTAAGGTAAGGTTTTTGTCAGCTGTGAGATACTGTAAATATATTTTTGGTGAGTGCTGTTTTCCATACTACAGCGATATAGCAGAACCTCAGGACTTCCAGCAAAAGCTTAATAAGTAGATTCACATTAAAGATAACCTTAGATGTAGTCTACTACAGGAGTTTTGCTTTTGTAACCTTGATGATCAATAAACCAAAGTCTATGAAAAGCAAAAAAAAAATGATGACGCAAGGTAGTTTATGACATACTTTGAAACAGTTGGACACAAACCAGTGTCACTATGTTTTAACAGACAAGGTTCTATAAAGAAGGTTCTTAATGTTTTTTTTCTATGGCATCTTTCCAAAGAAGCCTAGAAGATGTCTAGTCTGTCACATAATTGCTCAAATAAGCATTTTTGTTTTCTTTTTCAGTCTCTGCTTCTGATATCTTGTTCAGTGACCGTTAAAAGAGTAGCTATAAGCAGGGTTATCTCAGTGAGGAAGGGTGTGAGTTCAGTTTCTATCAGGGACAAAGAAATAATTAAAAGGTTAAAACGTTACTTGAAAGTTACGAGACAAAGTTATTGCTCATTTGAAGCTGTATAAAGTATATAAATATTGTACAGATTCCTTGCTCTGCAGTTCTGGGGCGCTTCATAACTTCTCCAATAGTCATATGGTTGTGTGCAAAAGTTTGGGCACCCCTGGTCAAATAATTGAAGTGAAGCTAAGTTAACACAGCCTCTACAGAGAACACACTTCTACACATTTTAACGCACGATTATTGTTTATTTGCTGCAATTAACATTTTTGCAAAAAAATAAATGTAGCCTGTGCAAAAGCTATGGTACATTTTATGTTTGCTGCTTTTTTAACTAAGCAATTAAGTAAAAATTGTGCACTAAAATTAGCAGAAAATGCCATATTTAAGCTTGTTTCCTGTAGAGGATGTGTTAATTTACGTTCATGTAGAAAATCAACTAAACAGGGGTGTTCAAACTTTTGCATACAACTGTATCTATCCTTCTGATAGGATTCTTTTAGGTTCTTTTGTCTTAACGAATGACCTTTTGAACCACAAGCCTCCACAAATATGCAAACACAGTGATTTAGATGCGTATGTGTTTTAAATAGCAGCTGGCTTTTTGTTCTGATTTTGGGTCACTGACAGTAAGAGGGAGAACGAGGTGTTTGTTTTTTCGACAAAGAGCAAAGGTCAAAAATGACATGCAGAACTGGGGAGAAGGCTTTTTGAGTGGCTTGCTGTAGGACCTAGTTTTAGAGGAGGATATTTATTCACGTTTTGTTTTCTACTGTGCGGGACACTTATGAGGTGCTATGGATTGGTTTAGTAGATGAGGAACAGTGTAAGATCAAGTGCATTGTATCATTCTCCCTTCACTGGGTAAAGTGAAGATGTGTGTGAATCTTTTATTTGTGTATGTAAATATACTTTCATGTCTTGTGATTATTGTTCCTAGTTTGTACATTTGAAGTTCTTTAATGTATATAAACTTTATTTATTGTAGAATCTACGAGTCTTGATTAATATTTGGAATCTTGTGCATAATGTCTGATTAAGAGTGTGTAATAAAGTTCCCTACCTAAAGAATCCCGTAATAGAATCTAAAGTTGTGAATGTGTTGTACCGCTGTGTGTGATGCTGTATATTCTGGCTGAAGTAGTTGTACACACAATGATCATGTATTGAACAGTCATGAACTGTTTTTTGAACGTGACTCGTAGAACTTTTTTGTTAAAGTTTTAGAATATTTCTTACCGTGTGCATATTGCTGACTTTAAAAATATAAATAAATGTTATTTTTCATTTATCTTTCATTAGAGTTTGTATTATGTACAATAAATGACACAATACTGTGATGTCTCAATACAGTACATTTTCTGATACAGCAAAAACGAGTGCCTGAATATGTGCCTTGTGTTCATATGTTAATGTTTGCATTACGCACATAGCTTATATGCATAATGCACTAGGGGCATAATGCACACATATTTTTACGTTCGCCACAGATATCAATTTATTGTTTAATATGATGTTCTCTGGTGTGTTGGAGTTTGAGTGGCTTTTTATTTATTTATTTTTTTTATTAATTAACTATCATCTGTACCTGACCTCACTAAAGCTCTTGTAACTGAATGGAATCAAATCCTCATAGCAATGTTCCATCTAGTATAAAGTCTTCCCAGAAGTGTAGGGGCTGTTACTGCAGCAAAAGGGGGCAAACTCTATTAATACCCTTATTTTCAAAAGAAACTCTGGATGAACAGATTCTAGGCAATTTTGGACATATAGAGTGTCGATGAGTGAAAAGGAGAATGTCCAAAAGATATTCTGTGCATTCACTTTAGCTTTAACCTTTTATTCATCAAGTACAGGTACAAAACCAACATATAAATTTTTTTTGTATTAATCTACATCATGCAAATATAACTTCTCAGCATTCAGTGTTTCAAAACTCAGTACAGATCCTGAGATACCCAGTCTAGACATATTCCTGAGGTTTATAGTCTACGGTACTACAGTTCTTTCTGGGAACCTCACTATGTAAACAAAGCAAAAATGAATACCACCGGATCACTTTCAGGAGATCAAGGCCCGTATTCACACAGCTTCTCAGAATGGGAGTGCCGATCTTAGATCAGATTCCTCTGTTATTTACTACGTCTTTACTGATTGGAGCACAACCCAAGTCAGCACTTCTGCTCTGATGCGCTTCATGAATATGGGCCCTGATTTTTAAATTGCTCTGCTTTATTGGCTCCATATGGGCCTACAATTCTGTTTCCTCCCGAGAAGCTGCTGAATCCATCGCCGCTGTGAGGCCCCTCATCAACTGTCATCTTTAAACCTCGAGCTTCTCAAGACTTTTAATGGCCTCTGTAACTGTCAGAGATTAAGGGAAAGGTTGAGAGGCCATGTGTTAACCTGTGGGGTTACATCAAAACCTTGTTTTTCTCTTTCCTGCGTGTCATGTTGGCTTCTGTCTGGTCCTGCAAATAGAAGTATTGTTTGGTTGGAGTCTGTTAGCGTAAATAACAGAATCAAACAGTAAAAATAGAAACGCTTGTACTTCATTGAACTACAGTTATACTCCACTGAACTACAGAGAAACTTCACTTAACCTCAGTTATACTCTACTGAACAAGTTGCAGACCACTGAACTAGCTGAGGCCTTGCAATGAAAAACAGTACATGTAACACACACACACACACACGTCATCTAAACCGCTTATCCTACTGGGTCGTGGTGGGGTGCTGGAGCCTATCCCAGCTGTGTACATGTAACATGTTTTGTAAAAATTATGTAAGCATGGTATGGCATTGTTTGCTTGTATTCAAAATAAAGGGGTCAATGAAATGTAGATAAAGCGTAGTATGTCTTTTTAATGTAAAGGTTTACAAAACAAAACAGAAAAAACTCAGATAACTCAAAAAAGCATGGGATGGTTAATATTTTTTTTTGGTTGGAGAGCCTTAGTTATACCCCACTGAACTACAGTTATAATCCACTGAACTACAGTGATACTCCATTTAACTGCAGTTGTGCTGTATGTAAATTGCAGTTATACTGCAGTTTGTATGCTGTTCTTTTTTGCAAGGATAGTTTGGGACAAACAGTAATCATGCACCAGTTGGTGGAAAACAGCTGAAAGAAGCAATCAGGAGGCAAAGCTCCATCACTTGTATCTTACTTTCTCAAACAAATCTAGCCCACCAGATGACCCCCTGATTCTAAACAGCCATGGAAAAAGGGGCCAACACTTAGATCTGGCCAATGAGAGGAGAGGATTTCTCTCAGCCAAGTTTGTTTTAGTCCAATGTGATTGGGCAAGCGGCTCCACTTCAAATGGAGTGCTTATCTCAGCGTCACGTTTCTGGCATTCCCACATGTATTATTATGCGGAGCTCCTGGAAAACCACTACGGAGAGAAATGTGCGAAAGGGGGGATATTGGGGCTCTTTCCCAGTAAATGTTAGTGACACCATGTGTGCAGCTGGCAGGCAAAGTTCAAGTTCAAGGCTGTGGAGAAGTATGGGTGATAGCACTGTAAAAAAGACACTTTTGGGATGAAAAGAATGCTCTTTTGTTTTCCTTTCTCTCTGTGCTTTTCTATGCATTTCACTCTTTCTATGGGATCTCTTTGTTACTTGACGCTAGGGCTGTTTCTAGCTATAGCCAGTATAAGCAGTATTAGCATCCAGGGGCCCTGTGAATTTATTTCTTTATCAAAGTTAATTAAATATTAATTCTTGTTGGGGGTGCGGGCTCTCAGGTGGGATGTTGCTTAGGGACCCCAAATGTTGAGAAACGGCTATCCAAGGCAAGACTAATTATAATTATATTCAGCATTATAATAAATAAATTATAATAAAACCTACCTTCTCTTATTATTTTTGGAGTTTCCTGTTACAAACGTTCATCGTGTGCCTGTGACATTAACATTCATAAACATTATGTCATGCCAGTACAGCATGTTTTCCTGGCATGAAATAGAAGCAGGTTGTTCCAAATGGCATCACTAATGATTAACCATTAGAAAAAAAAAGTGTAAAGTCTTTTTTGTATTTTTATAGGAAGGTGTACTGCTTCTGTCTGAAAGTGAAATATCAATCATATTTGATTTAAAACTGATTAACGTATCCATTAACTTAGCACAAGTACAAGAAAACTCCACTTTATTGTTTACTCTCTATTCTGGTACATTCCTGTTAACCAAGCCAAAATCAAGTGTTGAGCAATAAACTTCTGGTGACCAATAAGAAGACCATGTTCTTGTACCAGTACCAAATGTGCAGTGGTCATTATTGTGGGCTGGGTATTCAACTAGCTGCCATTTCCTGTGTTATAATACACACACTGAGTTCATGTTTATGCTCTGAAACTCCCCACTGACTTTGACCAAGGATTACTGTTACTGCCACTAATTCGTCAGACTAGTGTAACACAGCTGCTTCCCAGAAGAAGAAGAGAAGGGGCCCCAGATAAGAAGGCTGGAAACTGGAATATGAGGCCTGGCTTGAGTTAATATGGGGCAGTTAACAGGTCATTATGAAGCTATAGCAATATAGTGAAGTCAATACAGAGACCAAATCACAGGCCTACGACAAATCTAGGCCTGTGATTTGGTCTGACGGCACAGCATTCATAGCCTATGTAGCCCACTCATATCCACAACTAAAGCACACAAAAAAAGCAACTTTATATGATTCTAAGCCAATTATGGCCTCTTAAATCTCAATGGGTAAAGCAGGGCTGTTTCACTGCTGTTTACAACCACCTTTGCTTGCTATCGCTGTATTTTACAGGGACACCTCTCAATGCAGTATCAACACAAAACAGTGGCAGTAAAGATGAAAGTAATAATTAATGGGACGGCTCTGCACTCTGAACAGATCCTTATGTTTTTTTTTTTTTT
>JAILXH010162769.1:6983-30045 GCA_023558415.1 Piaractus mesopotamicus
TGATATTATGGCCTACACATGGCCTCAAAACATTAAAGAACACTAAATAGTAACTTTAAATAGTTAATGCATTAGAAATAATAATTATATATCACACAAATAGTGGAAAAATCCTCTGCAGGAGGCGTGTGCATGTCGGAGTGCAGATTAATCAGGTATAGCGCTAACACATTACAAGCCAGTCTTCCAGGCACAAATTAAGTCAAGACTAAATTAGACAGCCTGTGGGGATCCTCCACAAAAGGCACTTTTGTCTGTCTTGAGCTAGGCTTAATTTGTGTCCAGTAAACAAGGCCTAGGAGTTTAATAAAGAAGGTGAATTCCACAAGAAAAGCAGCTGAACCCGCCAACCATCCCCACCTGTGCCCTATTCTTTCCTTGTGTTTCTTTAGAGCCTTTTCAGCTATATCCTGTGAAGCAAACTGCACGAAGGCCTCCCCCGTACTCCTCCACATGTAGTCCACCGGCAATGTTATCCCATTTGGCACGATTTCCAACCCTTCAACCCAAGGACAGATAACCCCAGCAGGGGACATATTAAATCACATGCCCAGTCATTCTTTTCATTTCTTAATTTAAAACAAAGCACAGATCACACAAATTAGTTCTGAGATTAAGGATCAACATCCAGTCCAAGAGGTGGTGTCCTTCAGTCAACATTAAAAAAAGAACTCATGGACCAACAGATCACATTAAAAATAGGGAACTAACAATTTTTGTTCATAATTCAATTATTACATTTCTGCATAATTCAATTCAGTCATTCAGAGTGGTTTGACTTACAATGCTCTGTTCTACAGAAATATTGCCGAGACAGAACTGTACATTGCAATGGTGAGAAGAACGAGACGTCTAACGTATTCTTTAACGCCGCTAAAAAGGTCCTTATGAAATGGTTTTGAATACTCTGCCAGATGCCTAACACGTTATTTTTAAAATACATTATACGTATTATTAAAATATATGCATGGCAGAAATTTACACACAGAATGTGTATACACACACACTATTTTGTTGCAGACTTTGCAACCCCTGGTTTCTATTCCCACTGTAAAGATGTGATAAGTATTTCTACAGTGCACCACTTGAAATCAAAATCACTCTGCATGACTTTGTTTACATCTCAACATCTGAATTATGCAGAAAATATGAACAATCTGTGGAATTTCACTTCCAAAAAAAAAAGACCCAATACTCCCTACTGCCTCAGTAACTCAAACATAAGCAGTACAGCATAAGCACTGCCATCAGTACCTTTTAAGAATCCGGTACTGCAAAATGGTGGTTAATACTGCTTATACACACCTGAAAAGAACTGTACAATTTCCTCCTTGCTACATCCAAAAGGCAGGCCTCGCAGTCGCACTAGTCCGTCTCCTTCTGTCTCTGGGCAGTTTGGTCCTGTGTGCTTAAGGACCCAGTCCATCTCCACATTGTTTGATTTAAATACTGGGGGGGAAACCCAACATTGGTCAGAGCAAGAACACAAGAATGAAGCAACACTGTCAAAAGTAAATTAATCAGTTCTATACCTTCCACATATCTATGCCCCATAGTTTCTCTGTCTTTTTTGAGAGCAATCTTCAGGTCTTCCTCCGACTCAAATTCCACAAAAGCCTCTCCACTCGGTCTGCCTTCTCGGGTGTAGGTAAAGTGAATGCTTGTGCCATTATTAGCAACTTTGCAATCTGAAAAAAATAAATGTTGGAAAAATAAGTTAGCAGAATTTTATAGTGTGAAGCTGAAGAAAAATAAAGCTAGAAACAGCAAGCCCATTTTCTTACCTGAAAAAAATCTGCCCACTTCATCCACAGAGCATGACCACGGCAAACCCCGGACTCTCGCAACAAATCCCTCGTCTTCAGCCATATTTACACAACAACTGTTATTAAAAGCAACAACACGGACAGTGATCAGAACTGTGGCCATCCACTTTCCGGTTAAAAAAAGAATATCATTAATTTTTCAAAATTTTTGTATAATTCAGTGGTTGAGACATTCACATACAGTCATATCCAAAATGGGCTTGATGTGAAATGGTTAATTGTAGACAAACCTACATACTCGGATTTCTTTACAGTGGTGGTGATGGGAACCAGAAGTCCTGATGTCTACAACACAAATATAGTTATTTTGTTTACTATCCAAAACCACCAGTGAACCTACACGTGTCTTCTGATTTTTGTATATAATGCTGATGATGGTACAATAATGGTTAACCTGAAAAAAATAAGTTTACTCTGAGGACTATTTTGCCTTATAACACCCTTCATGTATCCCTCCACTACGAATGGATTAAAATACGTTGATCAAATTACGTTTTAGACCAAAACATTGTCACAAAAGTGTTACAAAACATCATGTAATACTTTCTGGGATCCTTTCAGCACCACAGTAATCAATTCTGACTCGGTAAGTTTCTCTAGAACAAATCATTTTACACCAAACCATTCTGAATGATTTTGTTAACATGCTAACCATTTAACCACGCACAACATTTGAAAAATCGGTGGGGATCCCCTTTAGGTACGCAAAACTGTTAGCACAAATGGGGCCTAGCTGTAGCACCTGGGCCAACAAAGCCCACTGAGATAACAGTTAGCCAGTTAAATTTGCTAGTTTCCCTTGTTGAGCTAGTGAGAACACTTGATTATAAAGTTAAAACATCAAGCACAGCGCAGTGAACCGCGCCGGTTAGCTGCGTTTAGAGCGGCTGTTGTACCTCAAACCGAGCAGTAAAAGAACAAGAACAAAGACAAATGGCGCTACTCAATAAACACACAGGCCGTCACAACGCTGGACTCCATCTTTTCCTCAACAACCTCGTCTTAAGTTAAAAAAAAACTACTGAAGCACAACAGCAGGCTCGTTCTCAACCTGTCAAACTGTGTAACAGTTTTATCAGTAAAAAGCTATAATATAAAGGTCGATCTAAACAATACCGTTTCTCTCGTAGTCGCTACTTTCCCGGCGTGCTCGGCCTCCTCGCTCCGTGCAGTGCTCTTCTTCTTCTGTTCCGTCACTGACAGTATGCCGGGTTGTGTGCTGCCGCCTGCTGTGCTGTCCTGCGCACTGGCGGACACCCACTCTCAAGCGTTTTTTACGGTCTTAGGACGCATACCACTCACTAAAGCCTCCCCCTAAACACTTTCTTCCATTTCTCCTGTCCAGTCCCATTTGTGGTGTAGTAAAGGCTCCAGCACCCACTCTCAAGCGTTTTTTACGGTCTGTTTAACTCGCTGACGTTAAAGACATTTTCACTAACTGCAATGACGATGTTCTTGGACGTTAATATCTAGTTTTGGCTAAAAGTCTTATATCTTAAAAATAAATAAAAGGTAAAATGTTACACCTGGTTGCTTGTTAATTATTTACATATAAAAGTACTACTAAACTGTTTTCCTCTGCTTCGCAAAGCTTGAAATAATCAGTTAGTTTATGTCCTTATGTTACTGCGTGCGTTAGTGTTGTTTAGGTCGACAGGCGGGGCATTACAGGAGCCAGGCAGACAATATGAGTCAACTCGGTTGTGAATTGTGCATCTCGCAACGATACATTGTCCGCAAAAACGTTCGCTTGGAGGATGCGGGCATCGATCCCGCTACCTCTCGCATGCTAAGCGAGCGCTCTACCATTTGAGCTAATCCCCCACACGACCACAAGGTGGTGTACAACACCCACATAAACAATATGTCACAGGGTTATGAGGGTTGCCGACGTCAATATTGCTGAATGTATAATGTTCAATCTCATGCTAGACCTGTACCTCCGCGAATAACTCGCTAACGTTAAAGACATTTTCACTAACTACACCCTGGTGTTTTTCTGCTGGACGAAGCTGTGCTGTAACCAAGAGAATCTCCCTGCTGACGAACTGCTTCAATATGACCATTCCTGCGGTGATGCGACAGCGTCGCAGAACTGTAGCGACCTAACAGCGTCTGAAAAAGGTGAATCTGTGGAGGATGCGGGCATCGATCCCGCTACCTCTCGCATGCTAAGCGAGCGCTCTACCATTTGAGCTAATCCCCCGACATGCAATGCGATTTCAGCACAGCGTTCATGAGGACTACATAGCCAGACTTCAAACGCTGACAGCTGGAGATCAACACTGTAAAGCGGTGCCAATAACATCAGACAGACGTGTCTGGAGTGTGAAGAGCCCTCAGGCCCTGTGCCGTTTTAACAGTGCACAGCAGAACAATGTACAAGATTTTACGCTAAGATTTTAGCGAGCTGACAGGGTGAAGCTTCCGGTGGGTGTTCTCGGTCAAAATAAAAGCTGGGTAGCTAGTTGTTCAGTTGTTCATTTTCTGAGACATCTCAATTTTCTTCTACCTGACGTTTGACACTAGAAGCAGACTGAACATCCGATTACAAATAATCACAGAGATGCTCCACTTAACGACCCACGACAATCTCGGTCACACGGTTATGGACTGTGTTAACTCTTATGTAGAATGGATGTAAAGTTCATATCTGCACGTGCACTGGGTGACCGATGGCAGTCAAAATCATGGACTGACTACCGAACTGAAATGAGCTCACTGCCGGTACTGATTAATTACACACCATGGAACAACTGTAGAAGGCTAATGTAGTTCAGCACCGTTCAATCAAATCACTTTTCTTTCACATCAATGTAGAAAAAGACACATTCTTGAAAAAAACTATTTTAGCAGGGGAAAAAAATGGCACACTGACTGACAGTTAACGCAACAGATTGTCATCTGATCCTCGAGCCGAATCCTGACCGGAACGTGTTCACACTAGCATATTTAAAACACAGACATAGCAGGCACTGATAGATACAGAAGATATTCCAACCGCCTGCTTAGTGGACTTTTATTCCCGTTTTAAGACTCAGTGGTGAATTCGCACACCGGATATGCCCGGTTACATTTGATAAGCAGGCGCCTGTCATGCGAGGAGCGGTGGGTCCAGTCCAGTCATGACAAAATGGCGAGCGGAGTTGGCAGTAAGTAATTCTGTGTGCATTTTTAACCACTGTGGGATTGCGATGTGGAAGCGGGGAGGGCTACTGTTGTGAAAGCTGCGGGCATTTATGAAAGCCTCACTGATGCTTTCATACATGTCCGATGCAGCGGTCTGCATGCGCATCTCGCAGGAATCGCAGTCATCATAGATGAGAATGATATTCATTGGCTGAAGCGCAGGAGACTCCAAGATGACAGCTAACGGTACGTTTACAGCAGATCAGACATAGCAGGCTAACTGTCCGACAAGGGTACTGCAATATTCTACTGCTAAGTACCTACAAACACTGTTACACGAAATCGTACGTCGTTAAGGCTGGTGATGCACATTTTGTACTACGGCAGGCAAAATGGCTTCGTTATTGTTTCAAACTGATGGAGACGACGAGCCAGTTTATGATCCACCTTTTCCTCCAAGTGCTCCTGTCAATTGCGCTTAGCCGTGATACTGATTGGCTTGTGCAGAATGAGGATGTTACAGGACTAACTCATATTCCAAAGCTTAGATTCGGTACAAACACTGCCTTGCCTACTTGAAATGGCTGAACATGCAATGTCCTCTAGCCCTGTCTTCAACTTTCTCTGGACAGAGCATAAGTTGCTGCTGGGCCCAACAGAGCCTTGGTCCATTAGAGAGAAGCTGTGCCTGGCCTCCTCCGTCATGAAGAGTGGAGACCAAAACTGGTGATTCTTAATGCCATATATACTGTACTAAGATATCCTTCCTATAGGCTGGGGGTGTAACGATGCAGCATGACACTGTAATATCACAATGCAAAACTGTGGACAATGAACCAATCAGCAACTCACTCCGTCACTCCTCTTGCCTCCCAGCTCCAGTGTTCAAAATGTTGTGACAGTACTGAACTGTGAGCCTAGTATCGCGAATTGAATTGAATCGTGCGCTGAGAGCATCATTACACCCCTACCATAGGCTGAGACCCCTCGCCTTATTTCTGCATGGTCAGAGAGAATCTTAGTTGAGTTTTATCCATACTTGTCTTTTATTCTTCCAGGGTGTCCGTGAGTCGAGCCATTAAGCCGTTTGCAGAACCTGGACGACCCCCAGACTGGTTCTCTCAGAAGGTTGGTGAAATACAGTGCAGTAGTCAGCTTGAATCAATTAAAGAACACTTTGTTGACAGGCATCTTTGTATGTTCTTATTTCTGTCTCTCTTTCAGCACTGTGCATCACAGTACTCAGAGCTCCTGGAGACCACAGAGGCCCCAAAGTAAGTCAAGTTCAGTCAGTACCAGCTCTTCTCCTAGAGCACACCTGGCACCATGGGTGGGCATTAAGGGGCCAGCCCACTATTGTGCCCCAACCCCGTGGTGCTACCAAGCAATACTGACATTAATAGCTTAAGTACAACTGATACATGATAATGAAAGCAAATGTAGATATCTCTAAGGGCCTGTTTACACCTTGGTTCAACATGTATTTTCTGTGATCAGATCACAGTTGGAGATCATTTGGCTGCATGAAAAGCCAGGTGTGAACATCCCCAGGATGCACTGTGATCGGATTAAGATTGGCTCACTCATACCACATTCGAGGGTGGACAGGAAAAGACCTTGACCGCATTTAACAGAAGTATAAATGGAATGCTTTTTTGATATCTGTATACAATTATATAAATGAAAATGTGGCTGCTAAATGCTGACTAGCAGTTAAGAGAATAGACAATGAACTGAAAGATGGAGGATAAGTGAAGCTGGAGTTATCCCCACACTAAGAGCCTTCTTGCACTCTGGGCTAATGAAACTGTCCAAGCTTATTGACTCATATAAAACAGAGGAAAAAAGTGAACAAAAGTAAAATAGAAAGAGTGTATTTGTTGATGTTCTTTTTATGCGGGTAAAGTTAAATCAGTTCTGATCACACTGGGGACGCATTCTGGTGAAAAAAGTATATCCAGATATGGTCCAGACATTAAACGTTTGTTAATGCAAGCTGTAAACAGGCTCTAAGACAACAGGTGCAGAAATGCTCTACTAAATAACACAAAGAAAAAAATAACTTAAAACACATCACGTAAAATATTGTTTTAAACATATCACATTGTTAACACAACTACAATTTTTTTCAAATGACTGGCTTTTGGCGAGAGCTAGTGGCAGAAACAACTACTACTGGAGACAGAAAAGTGGTTTGCAGACAGTAATAATGTTTCCTCGTAACTTTGTTTTCAGAGTTAAGAAATTTACAATGCATAAAACAATAACAATATACATCCTGAATGCATCAATTTTCAGCAACAAGTAGCCCGTAACATTTTTATTCATATTAATACAAGCAAATTCCGTGACTTGGGAGGGGCTGGATGAGGTCTGATTTCACTCTACCCTCTGAGCTGTTTGTTATGCAGCATTGCAGATAGAAAAGTGTTATAGACGTTGGTGCGTTTGCCTTTCCTCACCCAGAATGCAGTGTTTGAGCCCAATCGGTTGTAAGGTGTCTGTGTGCTCCCTGTGTACGAATGGAAGTTGCTCTGTGTGTTCTCATGTCTTCCCATGTATAATTCTTGGATTGCCTAATTGTCCATGAGTTTTGTGTTTGCCATGCAGGAGCTTCTGGAGGATTCAGCTAGCCATATGGCGTGTAGAACATGCACCCCTGTCAATCAGATACAGTACAATTTACCTAGCCAATCAGATTGGAGGATCCAACTAACAGTGTGTTTCACATAGGCAATCCTGAAACTGTGAACGTTATATTTTATATAGGAGGCTCACAAAGCTTTACAGGCGCTTCTGAAATGGTGAACATTGTGTTCAGTATTAGCACTCCTTCATTGTGCACATTGATTATATAAATGCATGCATGACATTTAAGCCTTATGCTTTAAGACTTAACTGTTTCTTGCTTAATGTCAGACATCTCCTGACTCACTGTGCTTCTCATGTAGGTTTTCAATTGGTGCAAGCAAGAAAAGTTCCTTTCATGGGATGCGCTGCTCATTAGCACAATCCAGAAAAAGCTTACTAACATTCACTAGGTTATCGCCTACCTTTGTTGATTTGAAACGTGCCAGTCTTTATCAGAAATTATTTTTCATTTGACAAGCATTGACAAATTAAAGCCAGGTCCACTTCAGTGTGTTCTAGAGCCGAGATGTTCAGTGTGATAAAGGTTTCCATGTTATTTTCCTAAAACCTATCACAGGTGTCTTGTCCAGTACTTCAAAATACAATTCCTTTTAGTAACTCATAGCTGAGTCAGGATCTGATCCAGTCACTGTCACTTTAACAGACCTCCTCCCTGAATGCTATGGGTCTTGGTAGTTGTTGGGAGCACACAAGTCCACTGTGTGCTTCCAGAGTACTTTAAGTTGCAATCTATTCCCAGTAGCTAGGCTCTTGACTGTGGCAGAATGTAGACTTTTAATATTACACTACATTGCATGAGAACTTGTTGCACCAGAATGCATGAAAACAAAAACTGAAAACCGTTATTCCTGCCAGTAGGCTGTTGGTTTGCCTACTGGCTAACACATCATTTTCTGATATTTCACTGAGAGCATCAACAATTATTTCACAGTAGTAAAGGATACCCTTGAGTGCCTTGGTGCAACAACTCCACCTCATGTCACTAAGGACTTTGTTTCTTGTAACTTTTCCCAAAAAAATCACCCTGGTCCTGCATTTATTCAAAAACAGTATGTCACACTGCTGAGCCCTGAATGACATTATAGAGCAAAGAAACATTGGCCAGCATGTGTCTTACATCTGTAACGCTGTGGCAGACAGCCACAACGCAAAAGTTTAGGAAATGTGAATGGTAATGAGTACAGTTGTATCCAAAATTTTCCCATGTCAAATTACATATTTTGTAGATTTTGAAGAGTGAGAAGAATTAAGTACAACCTCTTCAGCAAAGTATTTTATTCTGCAAACTTTTATTTCTGCAGTTGTTAATGCATAGTTACTTTATATTTGATTAACTTAAAGGTGTCGTAGAATGGAAAACTGTATTACACTGGCATAGTTGAATAAGTAGAGTTTGGTACATGGAACTGACAAACTGTGAACCTCAAACACTGTTGTCTCCTCCTTCAAATGCAAATCCTACATTTGCAAAGAGGGCAGCACAACAGGCCAATTCCAAAATCCTAAACTGTTATGTAATAGTCTTAAAGGCATAAATATTTACACCCTCAACATTTACATACACCAGCCCATGTTCTAGCCCAGCAGGTACTGTGAAGAATGAAGCGACAATGTAGCGACAGCAATGGAAAATGGCAGACTATGTGCAGAAATGTACCATTCCTGGCTGTAAAGGGGATGCTGGCACTTTTCATACCCTTCCCAAGGAACCGAACTGTCAACAAGCATGGTTGATCATCTTTAAATGAAGCTGAAGTGAATTCACCTGCTTCAAATGTCCTGTTCCACCTTAAATGCTACAGCTTGTACAAGTGCCAGAATGTAATTGTGGAACCACTTACGGTATAATGTGAAATTTGCAAAATAAGCTGGCGAATAAGAAGCCAACTTCAGCTCCCACATCTTAAACAGGGTCCTGGACAACTTTAAATTAAAGTTGTTAGTTTGCTCTGCACATTTCACTCCAGACAGCTACTCACATAATATCGACCAGGCTTCGCTCAGTGTTTGACACTGCAGACAGGGGCAGTTCCAACTTTATTAGCATCACAACCCCAACCTGTATCTAGTCATGCTGTGTGATTTTATCCACTTTTTGAAGGTTGAAGCCAGATCATCTTAAATTGAAAGATCCATAGTAAACTATTTCATCAGTCCACAGCACTTGTTTCCAAAATGCCTCTGGCTTATTTAGATGCATACTTCAGACATTGACTTTTGTGATGAGGTCTCTGGTAAAGAGTCTTTCCAATGACTTTTCTGTGCAGATCATGTCTGTGCAAGCAGCACTGCACAACAGAATGGTGCACCGGCACTTCTGTGGACAGTGGAAACTTCAAGCTGGAAGCACTTTAATATCTTTTTATAGCATTCCCCTGCTTTGCAGGCATCAATTGCCTTTATTTTCAAATGTTCTGCCAGCTGCTTAGAGGAGCTCATGGTTGTTGAGCATTAGCAAAAGGTTTCAAGATTCAGATAATTTATTATGCTCTTGAATTCTCATCAGTGGACAATTATAATTTCTTGACTTGCCTAAACAGTCCTACAAGTTAATTAAGGCTTTGTTAATTTAACTTGATTTAAATTAAGTTAATTAATTGTTGCACATGCCACAATTACTATTTTTAAAATTTTACGTTGATTAAATATACAGTAATTGCAGAAGGTTAATTCATTAATTGCAAAAAAATGTTACGATTTTAAAAAGTTTGCTGCAGACGTTGCGTTTCCTTCTTTTCACTTCAAAAATAAACAAAATATGCAATTTGGCCATGTGTGCCCAGACTTTTTGCATAAAACTGTACATCACTTAACGTATGGCATGCATATCGCTGCTGTCGGAACAAAACCTTGTATCTCCAAAATGATAACAGGAGAAGCAACAAACACACTTTACTTTTAATGTAAGTCAACGGAACCAAACATTTCTCCGGGTAATTTTGGGCCGTTTTTTTTGGTCCATTCATCATGAAATTTACACACAGTGTAAAGAACAACAGGCATTTTTAAATTATGTCAAAAACTGAAAAACAACCAAAATGGAGATACGATTTTTTGTTCCGACAGCAGCGATATATATGCACATATATCTTTGGCAGGCCTGTGGCAGCATAAGGTTGCACAATTCAAATCACAATTATTTGTCTTAGATCTGAAATCACGATTCTTTAACATACCAATTTTGTACAGAACAATATAACATATAGAACAAACACCCAAAATCATAACGTGAAAAAATATTTGTAAAGATACTCTGGATTTGGCGGCAGTTTGGATTTTTGGGGCGAAAATTCTTCCTTCATGACACATTTAAATAAAGTAGTAAAAGGTGACGCTGCAGTAAAAAGAAAAGTAACTTATGTTACATGTAGTGGTCACATACAAGGGAAACCCAGCGTAGGTTAAGTGGCAAAAAGGCAACCCAGAATGCATTAAGATTACACTTACATCAAATTTCAGTGGACAGTTCAGGCTCGGATCCCTGTACAGTCTTGGCGTGGCTATGGACACCTCCCTGATCAGAAGCCACCGGATTGCACAGCTCAGCTCGCAGGCTTTTTAGCTAAATCAGAGAACGTGGCAGTACAGCACAGATACGGTAGAGACAGCGAGAGGCGAAAAACAGGACGTTAACACACTAAATAACACCAACTGATGGTTAACCACCACGGTCTTGCTGTTTTTATCACCGTGTTTCTTTACACTGTTAGCTTAGCTAACTAACTGTTTATACGAATTCTGTTACAGCAAAGCTAAAAACGCTAACGTTTTACCCATAAATCCAACGTTAAGCCATTTCTGAATATGTTAGTTAACTAGTTGACTAAAAAACAAGCTAGCCTAAGGTAGCTAGCTTGCTAACGCTAGCCAGTTAACGCTAACTAGCGTTAACTTGGAAAGTTATAGTTAACTTAGAAGATATAAATAATTATTAAAACACGAAGAAACATGATACACTTGAATGTTATTATGGCCTAATAAACAGCAAGTATGAACTTATAATAAACAAAAACACAAGTAATGCTCACCAGAAATGACGCCGTAGAAAGTAGACCGCCTGTTGGACGGTTAAACGACGCCACAGCTCCTCTTCGGAGCCCCCGGCTGTGAACGTCACAGAGCTCGCAAGGCTGAGTTCGGCTTCTTTTCCGTTCCACCTTAAGCGGTGCACCTGTTGCATCTTGGCGCTCCATTTAAGGTGGAACGGAAATTTTAGATAAGACAGTAACTTTAGTACCTTTACTAAACTAATTGACTAAACGAGGGATCTAACGAAGGTGATCCAGGAGTCGTCTGGTATGGGGAGATTGAGAATTTCTCCATAAACATCCTCCAAGAGCGTGTCTTACTATATTTAATGTCCGCACGTTTATTGGTTACTTAAACTTTAAAAACATTAGGGGAACGTTGGGCTATATGATTAAAAATAAACCTTCAACCTTTGGCGCAAATGTACACACATCTCTCTCATGCTGTCTTGCCCTGTCGTTCTCTCTCTCTGCCTTACTGCACACGCTTGTTATATGGGAGCAAGGAAACGTCACGAGAACGTTATTTAATAGTCTGGAAAAATTCAGTCTAAAAGCTAAGAGGACAACTTCTCTCATTCTGCCTCACTCTGCCCTGTCTCCCGCTCTCTCTACACAACTGCATTATCAGATGACCTCCCATGAACGTTCCTGGAACGTTAGTTTATGCATATGGAAAAGAAAATCTTAAGGCAACCTTTGGCTAGCGTTCCGTGCTGGAGCCTATCCCAGCGCTTACTGGGTGGAGGGTAGGATACACCCTGGCCGTTACGTTAAATTGTTTTTTTCACAATAAAATTGTTATAGGCCAATCAGATCAAAGATATCGTTACCGATTGGAGAAAATAAAAAATCAGCTACCACTTAGTTTAGTTTCGGTAATTTCTCTGGAACATTGTAGCCTGCAAATTACATCGCAAGTGGCGACCATGTATGGAAGCATATCAGTATAAAAATCAAAATGGAAATGTAAAATGTGAAATGGCAACGTATCTGTATGTATCTGTTTGTTTCATTTTCATTTGAAATGCTTCCAAAACTATTGGTGTGTATGTACGACATGCATTTTTGGTGCTAGTAGAACAGAATTCATGTGCAAAATGGCCTTTATTTACAATAGATGTGGGGTTTCAAAAGAAGATGTCTGCCACATTTAGTAAACAACAGATTTTTAACGTCATTAGCCAAAATGACTAATTGTTGAAACACTAAATAATTGCATAGGAATGACACCTGTACCAGAATGCACTAGAATTTGCATGCTAAAATTACTCCAAATTTACAGGGGGACTGGTTTCTGAGCTAGTCACCTTTTTCACTGCTCATGAGTCTTCATGTCTGATGTGTTGTTTTATGGTGTCAGCATTTTGTAAATAATATGAGCTGACTTATCTATCTATCTATCTATCTATATATATATACAGATATAGATAGATAGATAGATAGATATCCTCCACAAAGACTGAGGAGACACTGGCCTTACTTGTGTATACACAGAAGGAAGCGAGGTGAAAAGGGAGAGGTGGTGGAGACAGTGGAGGATGTCATTGTGCGAAGACTCACAGCAGAACGGATTGAGGAGCTAAAGAAGCTTATCAAAGAAACTCAGGAGAAGCACAGGTGCTCATCACTTACAAATATAGTCTCTCTTACAAATACACCTGCTGTGTCTCTAGTCATTGCCTTAGGTCACACTCTCCAGCTCTTTATCCTCAGGAAGCTGAAGAGAGAGGCAGAGCTGATCCATGCAGGCCACCTGGACTCCAAATTAGAAGAATTATGGGGAGACATTGTACAGTAAGAGCCACTATTTGTGCCCTCTCAGCAGTTCCTCAAAAAAAATTTCATCACAATGTATTACGTCATGTAGCATCTGAACTCTAAATAGTTAATTGTTAAGGCTGTCTCTCTTACGTAAGAACCTTATAGTGCTTCTGGGGAAATGGAACCAATCTTTCTTTCCATATCTAGAATTCTTTCCATATCTGGCACAAAATGATAAATGGTATTGTCAATGCCTCTATGTCCATTAGGAGCAGAAAGCAAGAGGAGGAAGAGGCCGAAGTGAAGAGAAAAGCAACAGATGCAGCCTATCAGGGTACTGGAGGAAAGCCCACAGTGCACCTTCTTACACTGCTCTCATGCTAAAGTAATGTCAGTTTCCATCTGCACTCACATTTAGACTGTTTTAAGGGTTTCATAATAAATCATTGGCCCAAAGTGGTCAAATTTATGTTTGGTAGTTAGTTGATCCGTTATCCACATTCTTTATAGAGTCGTATTTAAAAACTCAGATTGCGAGTTCGTAATATTATGAGCTAGGTAGAGAGGAATGAGCATAAAAATTAGAGTTTAAAAAACTAGAGAATTTTGTCTGAAACACAAGATGTATAGAAGTCCAGAGCACACTGACCCAATGTTCTCCAGCATTCTGCAAATAAAAACACTAGGTTACTGTGCTGAACCTGAATGGGTTTGCTGGGAAACTTTACAATGCTTTAAAATGTTCTCTTCATTTCATAGTGTTCCAGAATAATCTACCCTGTTCACACAGTTCTAGAATATTCTCTCTGATCACACTAGGCATGTTTACATGCAGCCTAATAACCCGTTAACAATCTGACTAATAGCTCAATCGGAATAGAAGATGTCCATGTCGGAATAGTCTAGTTCAGTTGAGGCCATTCGGGATACAATTTTGATCCAATTGAACGAGGTGGGTAATCCTGTAAATAATCAGTTAAATGGAAGAATAATAACCATGTAAACGCCTTTATCCAATTACATTCCCAAACAGAAAGTTTAAGTACGTTCTTGTGCATGTGCGTTCGCATCCTAACGAAAGTTTATAGCGTTCAACATGGCGGGAGCAGAAACTGGTCTGCAGAGGGGAACAAAGTTTATGCTTTGAACTTTAAAAGACGGCGGTGGGACGGGTGTCCAGCTGACGTGTCTCAGAACCCCTTCTTTTATAAGCACATGTGAAGTACGTTTTCCTGAGTTTGCAATAATTTTAAAGCAACTAAAAACACAAGCACTGCTTACTGCTGCTCATCTCACTCTGACTGGACTCACATGATGCTCATGAGTCTAGCCAGTCTACACTTAGTGGTACACTACACATGTACATAATTTTGGATCAGATTACTGTGGAGTGCATGTAAATGGAGATTTTCATCAGATTGTTGAGTAGAGTGAGATATAAACACCTCAGTCTTAATCTATAATTGGAATGTATTCAGTCGTATTGGCAAAAATCTTTGCATGTTAACATGTTTTAGACATGTTTTTACACTGTTTTAGAATATCTCCCCATTCATGCTGCTCTAGAATGTTCTCCCTGATTTACAATGTTCTCTTCCATCACTACACACTGTTCTATAGTGATTTGCCTCATTGACATTGTTCCAGAATATTCTCTATATTCATACCGTTTAAGAATGTTTCCTCCATGCACATTCACAGAATGTGCTCCGCCTGTTTACGCTGTTCTTGAATGTGCTTTCTCATTCACACTGGTTCATCTGGTCTGTAAATTCTGTGAACATTTTATGTTGGGCTGTTCTTAGAATTGCACCGTATTACAAAAACAGTGAATTGTAGTGTATCAGCCATTGCAGTGCTGTTCAGATTCTTGGTGATAAATCTTTTGGTTGATCCATGATCGTTCCCCTGTCAGTTGACTATATAGCAAATGCTATGTAGTAAATAGAGAATGCTTTAATAAGCGAATCATTCCAAACACAGTGTTGGTCTTTGCTGGATCAATGGGTGAAGTACATTGTCCCCTCTCTCTTGCAGCCAGACAGGCAGTGAGGAACACTCCGAAACGGCTTTCAGGTTTGACCATGCGCTCGCCCTCTGGGGCCGCCTCCCCAGGCTTGGACTTCACTCTTGGAGACTCATGTGAAGAGCTGGGCATGGCTGTGAGTTCCTCTCTTTTGCATTCAGTCTTGTCGTTCGCCCCTGCTGGGGTCCCTCATATACTCCTCTTGTCCGTGCACAGGGTGCAGGGTCTGCAGCGTTCACCCCTGTGGCAGAGCTGCCAGGAGCTGGGATAGTGGAAGTGGGGCTGAGCTCGCTGCTGGAAGACTGCTCAGGTCAGAAGAAGCTGCTGGGTCAGAAAGCCACGCCACCACCCTCACCTTTGCTATCTGAGCTGCTGAAGAAGGGCAGTCTCCTGCCCACCAGCCCAAGACTGGTCAGCCTTGCACACTTACGTTAATATATACTGTTCTAGAGCTGTGTCAGTATTGCCCAAATTTTACCATGATATATTTTAAGCTATGTAATTTTTAATCTGTAATTATTATTTTTTTCATTTTAAGTCTGAATAATACTTTTATTTTAGCGTAACATACAAAATTGTTACTAAAAAACCATATTTATTTTTTATATCAAGGACTGTCAAATGATTGAAATAACTGTGAATAATCACATTATTTTGTATAGTCAATCACAGTTAACTACAAATGACTTAGTTACTCAAATTTGACTGTAAAGAGCACTTTTTTAGTAAAGAGCAGCAGTTGTATCCAAAAGTTACAAAGCAAATTACATGTTTTGTTGATTTTCTAAGTGTTAACACATCCTCTAGAGGGGAAAGTTGTAAATATGGCATTATGGCAAATTTTAGTGCACTGCTTATATTTATTTGCTTAAGTTTAAATATTGGGAAAAAATAAAACAAATGTTTCAGAACTTTTACAGAAGTCACATTATATTATTATTTTTTAATAAATGTGTTAATGGACCTTTACATTCAGCAACTTTAAGAGTAAAAAGGTAGAAAGAGAGTGAAGTTGCTGCAGAGTACTTCTGGCCTTATGTTGCCACTGTCTCCACTTGTTTTACTCTTCAAAATGTACACACTGAAAATAGCCAGCTCGCTATTTCTCTGTACTGTCTGCTGTCACAAGTGAATGACAGTTGATCCTTATCCACCTTTCTTGCTTGCATTGGAGGTGGTGAGAGTAGTACACTTATGCCATGTATTTTTCAGGTAGCAGATGGGGAATCTGGTCAGATTGCAGGAATCCAGGAACCACAGCTCACAACCTCTGCACTATCTGCTTCCCAGGCAGTGACCGGTATGCACACATCTACGCATACATATACAGTCAGTGGAAACAAGATTTCAGACTCTGTTGTTTAATATACTCCCAGTGCCTACATCCACTTCAAAGTTACACGCATAATGTCTTTGCCATCCACAAATATTGGCACCTCTGGTTATCATAAGCAAAATAAGCTGAAAAAATATTCTTATTCATTTTAATCTTTCACTCAAAATACTACACTTCTAGAAATTCTTAAATTCTTAAAATGTCCATTTCAACTATCAAGGCAATAATTAAGAAGGTTAGAACAACTGGAGAGTTAAGAATCGGGCAGGAAGAGGACATGACTATAATGACCCTACATACAGTGAGGAGGATGGTTTAAGTGAACAAAGAATGTCCAAGGATCACAGATGGGGAACATTACAGGAACTTTATAGATAAATATAGAATTTTGGCAACAAACACCAGAGGTGAGTTTGGCGTGGACACAAAAATAGATATGCAGAAAAGTTCCCCATCCCCATTGTGATGTATGGTGGTGGATCTGTGATATTGTGGGGCTGTTTTTCTTCCAAGGGCCCTGGACAGTTTATTCGGATACATGGTATCACAGACTCCATCATCATATAGTTTGGATCTTCTAGCAGGATAATAATCGAAAGCACATCGAAAGGTATCGCCTCAAAAATGGTTCACTGACCACAGAATTAAGGTTTATTATGGCCACTCCAGTCCCTTGACCTAAACCTCATAGAAAAAGTTCTGGAGAGGTTCTGTATGCAGGAATGGTCTCAGATAACTTGTCATGTGTTCTCCAGTCTCATTAAATGTTATAGGAGAAGACTCAGAACTGTTGTGTTTTCAAAGGGAGGCTGCACAAAGTATTAAATGAAGGAGTGTCCATAATTGTGGCACACACGGATTTGAGCAAAATATTTATTTCCTGATAATATTGTTTTTTTTCAATATTTGTACTTCAAAAAAAAGGTTAGATTTCTGTTAATATTTTGAATGAAAGTTCAAAAGGATAAGCAATAAAGAATGTTTTTTACAGCCTGTTTTGCTTATGTTTACCAGGGATGCCAATGTCTGTGGAAAGCACCATATATCAGTATTAACAAAAATATGTATTCATAAGCATAAACAAAGAGAGGTTTAAAAATGGAAATGAATGAAATGAAGGTATTCAGACATCACAAATTAATAACATTAGTACTTTGTTGCAAAGCCGTTGTTGGCAGTTACAGCTTTGAGATGTCGGTAGTAAGAACTAAAAAGCTTTTTGCAGCATTGTGGTTCGATTTTGGATGTTTTCAGTTGCCCAAGATTACTAAGGTCCCTTTGTCGGACAGGCAGTTTCAAAATCCTTAATACATTTTTAATGAGATTCAAGTCAGGAGACTGGCTAGGCCATGCAAGCACCTTTACCAGTCCTGTTTTATTTTAGCCTGTATGTTTGGGGTCATTGAAACATCCATCTTATCTATCATTTCTTGGCTGATCAAGTCTTCTATGATATCTCCCAGTACATCACTCCAGTCGTGTTTTCTTCAATGCCGTGTAATGCCCCAGTACCATTTGTAGACAAGCAGCTTGTCATGATGCTCCCACCACCACACTTGACTGTGACTATGGTTTCTTGGGATCATATGTGCAAAATGAGGAGCTGAGTTAGTCTTCTGTTTTTGATTTGTCTGACCAGAGCACATTACTCCAAAACAGTCCAGATTTATCTAGATGCTCATATGCAAATTTTAGACATACGTCTCTGTGCTTCTTTTTTTTTTTTTGGAGGGTAGTTTTGTATGGGGTGTAGGAACAGAGGTGATTGCAGTGCATTTCATTGCTTATTGTGCTCTATGTTACTGTTGTCATATGTACTTATACATATGAAAAAATACATACCATTTTTGTTCATATGTATAAATAGAAAGTCAAAACACATTATGTGTTCAAATTTGAAGTGGGAGTATATTAAATAACAAAAAACAAAAGTGTCTGAATACTTGTTTTCCCTTGCTGTATACACACCTCATACACAATGTGTCTAAGCTTCAAGTTAAAATATATTCCACTCTTTAAAAAAACATTCTGCAAGAATGCATGATGGAGTAATGGGTTTATTGACACATTGCTATACTGAACCACTATAAAAAGAAAGTGTTCCCGTCAGAGATAAGCTAAAATCTGGCTCTGTTTCTTTTGTAAACAATGTATTGAGTGCAAGAAAGTTGCAAGAGGCCATGAGGCATCCTCTGAAAGCAGTGCTTATATGAATGTCAGATGTCACTTT
The DNA here is from genome assembly GCA_023558415.1 of Piaractus mesopotamicus. Taxonomy (NCBI): domain Eukaryota; kingdom Metazoa; phylum Chordata; class Actinopteri; order Characiformes; family Serrasalmidae; genus Piaractus; species Piaractus mesopotamicus. The sequence goes on from JAILXH010162769.1 coordinate 25,975, forward strand.
GTCCTCTGTACTTATGTGTCCCTCTGTACACTACATGCCAGGAGTTTGGGGACACCTTGCTTTTTAAAATATTGATTTAAATGAGAACATTGTTTGCTGGTTTGCAATAAATTAACATATTAAGAGCTAACCAAGTCAAATTATTTGTGACAGTAATTGAGAAGGTACTACATTCAGAAACAATATGTGGGCTGAATTTTTTCATATGCCTTAAACAGTAGTTTGGAACTGAAAACTCTCAAATCAGTGTTTTGGGAAATCCTGCTCTTCATATCAAGGTAGACACCTTGATGAACATCCAAATTTTTTTGCTCACATCAAAATTTTCAGCATTCTTTCTGAAATACTGAATACTGAATACTGAAAATTTTGATGACTCAGCCTCTATAGGTTGCTCTTGTTGCAAGCCAACCTAATTAGTTGTGAGATGTTCCACCAGGTGTTTTTTAGCATTACACAACTTTGCCAGTCTCTTGTTGCTCCTTCAACCTTTTTGAAACATGTTGCTGGCATCAAGTCCAAAATGGGCATATATTTTTCAAAAAACAATAAAATTTCTTAGGTTCAGCATTTGATGTGTTGTCTTTGTTCTATAGTCAATAAAATACAGGGTTTAAATGATGCACACATTATTGCATTCTGTTTTTATTTACATGTGGCGCAGCTTCCCAACTTTTTTGGAATTGGGGTTTTACATGGCTGAAAAGTAACAGTTAAAATCAAACTTTAAAACGTTTCAAGGCATCCACAAACTTTTGACAGGCACCTGGTGTCTCTTCCAGCTTAACGTCTAGCTTGCTATATCTGTATGCTGTTTGTTTGCGTGATCTGCCTTACATGTGTTTGGGTTGTGTGGTATGTGGGTGTGTGCATATGTCCCAGGTGCTCCCACGCTGTCTCGTCTGCTGGAAGCTGGCCCCGCCCATTTTCCCTCTCAGCTGGGCTCACTGGCTACTGCAGACTCCACCTCCAGTGCTGCCCCACCTGCTGCTGTAGCACCTGCTGTGGACACCTCTGCTTCTCTAGACACAGGTGTCTCTTAGCCCCTCTCTCTTCCAAAACCTTTCCCTTTCCCCTTCCTGTAGTGCTACCATCCTGCTCACTAGCAGCACATGAATACCCAGTGCATCATTACCTGTGATGAACTGAACTAATTTTGATGCAGCGTTTTTGCCTGCATTTGTGTGATAGGGTTCACAGTTGCAGCCTTTCTGCAAATGTCCGTGTCATTATCAAAGAGAAGAGAATGATTGATTGGGTGTGTGTTTGTGCAACTCTAAAGCAGGAGAGGATGACGGACACTCAGTGGAGAGTAAAGCATCAGTGTTGGAGGAAGAGGACCTGGTCACTGTGTCTTACATGGCTGACGAGTTAGATTTGGAGACAGTAGGTGACATCATAGCTATCATTGAGGACAAGGTAAAGTTTTATTCTACTCTCCCTCCTTTTCAATTTAAGTAGTCTTACTTAAAGGAGTACTCGAGCATTTTGCAACCGAATCTCTATCCACATCTGTAGCATAACATCATTTAACCTGCACAATAATTTTGGTGCATTTCTATGTACTCAACAGAAATATGCTGATAAGTGCACATTCAAAATCAAGAACTGACAAAAACAGGAACGAATGGAGCTTTCCAGTTTCTAGGAACTTTCTGGTTCTGGTTCCAGTTTAAGTTTGTTTTCCACATGCTTGACAGCCTTCTAGAATGGTGATAGTGACGAGATTAAAAGAAACTGCTAAATGCCAATAATATTAGTATTAGCAACATAACTAGTTAACCTAAATTCTTTACAACTTCCATTAAATTCTGAAAAACAGTGATCGACACATCATCATCTGGTTTATATCTTGGTCCACTTATTAGTTTTGGTGACTTGAGCCTGAATAATAAACAGTTAGCTAAATTATCTGTGGGTTTTAGCTGCAGTTGTTAGCAAGCACAGGGGAGTTTGAGGAAGGTAGTTCAATGTCTACTAATTTCTACCCCTTGAACATGCTGCTGTATCTGTCAGAAGTTCTTTCACGATTTTCATCGTTAAGTCTCATGACATGTCCTATAGAATGTTTTCTACTTTCTTTTATTGTATAATATTGCCTGGTATCTGCCTCAGTCCAAATGATAAAAAAAAAAAACAGTTCACATTTTAATTGTTGCAGCTTAAACATATGATAAAATGACAGTGTGAAACAATTACTACAGCCGTACTCATGCAATGGTGCATATACACAATATGGCCAAAGGTATGTGGACACCCCTCTTTTGACTGTGGTGTGACTGTGAATTCAGGTGTTTCACAGTCACACCCATTACTAACAGGTGTATAAAATTAAGCACATGGCCATTCAATCTCCATACACCAGGGGTGTCAAACTCAACCACTAAAAGGGCCATATTAAAAAACGGCCAAGCAGGCGTTGAATACTTATTCAAAAATAATTCTAAATAAAAATAAATTGTTTCAGGTTTTTTTAAAAGCTGCCTATTTGCCAGCCATCTTTTCTTTTTGTGTAACCACTGGCCCATAAATTGTTGTTGGGGAAAGTGGTCAAAATGCACACTATGTTGCAGTGCATGCTAGGGACTGTAGTGCATCCCAGGCTAATAAAAATAGTAAATTAAAATTATTTTGTGGGCCAAATAGGACTGTGTCACAGACCTGACTTGGCCCCTGGGCCTTGTGTTTGACACATGGGCCATAGACAAACAGTGGTAGAATTGGTCATGAAAAGCTTGGTGACTTTAAATGTGCCACTGTCATAGTATGTCACCTTTGTCACAAATCAGTTTGTGAATTTTCTGCCATGTTAGATCTGCCGTGGTCAACTGTAAATGATATTGGGAAAAGGAAGTTCAGTTTGAGCTCAGCCATTTAGTTACAATGAAGGGTAATGTTAGTGCTACAGCATATAAAGTCCTTTTAGACAATTATATGGGCAATTATATGGGCACAAATTCCCACAAACACAACTTATTATTAATGCCCACGTTTTTGGCATGGGATGTCCAACAAGCTCAAATGCGTGGGTGTCCACATACTTTTGGCTGTATAGTGTATCTTTTCATGACTCCACAGATCTGTTTTCTCTGATCGTTAAAAGTGTTATAATTACAGCGTTATGCTTGATCAGTCAGCAGTGAACAGTACTGTTAGCCTCCCCATCAAATACCATTAGGTTCTGTTGGTACCAATCTTGAACAAGTACCAAAAACTCTCGCTTAACCTTACTGCTACTGCACAGTTCCAGTTTTTTGGTGCCAAATGTTCCAGTACCTCATTACTAAGAGTGTTGTTATGATTGGTAGAGAACAGTATGGTAAAATTTAATATTAAGGTATAATTACAATTTCTGACAGTTATATCCCTCACGATTCGATTCGATTACGATTCAGCTGGCTGCGATGCGATTATAAAACGATTATCGATGCATCTCGATGCATCTTTTTTTTTCTATACATGATTTCTATTTTCTTCTGGTGTGAGGACTTGGTAGTTTTAAAGCAAAGTATTTGTAATGATCCATAATGCATTTAGTCCAATATCTTTTATTAATAAAATAAATGGAAGTGATGTGGTAAGTGAACTAGAAGGCTCTCATTCACTGCTGTTTGGAGCACATGAGATGCTGCTGCCACTCATCTGCGATAAAATGCGCTGTTACGGTGAAATAAGATCCAGTGGTAATGGATGACCACGCAGCACATTATATATTCTTTAGTGATTTTATAACTTCGGTTTTGGTCTCGCGAAAGACTGCAGGTCATGTAGCAACAAGGTTTCACGGAGCGAGTAGCGAACGAAAAAGAAAAAGAGAAAGACAGACAAACATTTGGAGATGAATGGTCTTATTCGCATTTATAAGCAGCGCACTTGGTTTCCCGATACGTTAAATCTCCAACGAGAGACTGTCAACACTAACTAAAAAGTTGCGAAGGTGAAGTCGCTTCTCTTTCTAATTTTCCTGTTCCACCTTAAATGGTGCCGCATTTACTTTCGGTGCCTGTCAGAATTTAAGGTGGAACGGGAAAGTTCAGCAAGAAGCTGGCGAGTGAGAAGCGACTTCAGCCT